>PVKM010003976.1:0-54492 GCA_004027735.1 Carollia perspicillata | reverse complement strand
CAGGGGGTGCTATGCACATGAATAATGAGTAGTATTGCATTCTTTGCCGCATAACTCTTAATTTAAGTTTGGTTGTGGGAACTGATATTTATGATGAATATCCTGAAGGGCACACAGTTTATCAGTTCATCTAGAGTCTAGACATTCTAAATTTTGTTCTTGCTTCAAGCTTAAACTCTCAGACCAGTATCATGTTTTGATCCTTTATTCATTGCCCTTTAATTTTGTCCTATAGCCTACATCAAAGGACATTATAAGAAATATTTCATGGAAACCAATAATGTATTTAAGGGAGAGTGTAAGTGCACCCTTTAATGAGGGACATGGAAGAAATTTCTCTGTCTTCACTATTAGGAAAAACTTTCCTCTTAAGCAGGTAGCTGGTGTGCTTTTATTTATGGACACAGTGCTTCCTAGGACTGGTCATACTTCTCTTTTCAGCTGGACCCTAGAGGAGCTCAGTATCAAATATGTGGCCTGTCACTAACAATTGCAAAGGGGTTCAGTGGCATTATTCTGTACAGTAACTTTCTTCCTCTCCGTTTACCCTCAAGCTTCACCTTATTTTTCCTTTGATCCTAATTTCCGTAGTATTTGTTTTTTCTTTTCTCATACAGCTACTTTCTATCCAAAAAGAAAAAGATTGGGGCATAAATGAGTGATTGACTGAATAAATAAATAATTCTCATTTTCTAGGTTAGCTGAGTCATCAGTGGATCTAAATCTCAAATTGATGTGTTGGAGATTAGTGCCTACTTTGGACTTAGACAAAGTTGTGTCTGCCAAATGTCTGCTGCTTGGAGCTGGCACCTTGGGTTGTAATGTAGCTAGGACACTGATGGTAAGTTCGTGGGGGCCCAGTGTTATCTTGGAAGCTGTGGCTTCTCTTCCCATTATGCTGTATCTGATTGCCCTCCATCTACCAGATGCCCCCTCTCCATTCTCCTGCCCTCCTTTTTTCTCTCCCTCTCTCCTTTCCTTTTTTTCAATATATTTTTAATCATAAAAGGAGTACATGCTTTTATTATAAGATAATACAATATAAAGTATAAACACAAAGTCTCCCTCCATCCAAGTCACATTTCCCAGAGTTAAGCAGGCTTTATAGATTACTATGCTGTATATCTTCCCCTTAAGTTTTCATAGGCATCTACAAATAGACATTTGTCATCTTCTCTGTTATGTATTTACAGTTGTGAAATTGGATCATAATATACTGTCTATAACAGGTTTTTATTTTTAACTTAATGTAAAGATAATATTGTGTGTCTCTCTCTATGCATTCCATATTATGTATATGTAGTATTTTGTTGTAAAAGTGTGTCCTCAGTTTATTTTATCAGTGTCACTTATTTTTCTTTTAGAGGTGCTGATGACATGAACATTTTTACACTTGTATCTTTATATATTAATAGGGTTATTTCTTTGGGGGCAAAGTCCTAGGAGTAGAATTACTTGGTAGTAGAACTGCTATGATATATATATTTTTTTCTTCCCAAACTAAATTATCTTCCAAAAACATTATACTAGACTGTGCCCCTAGAAACATGAGGAACAGAATGTTTTATTTGCATTTCTTTAGTTAGTGAGGGTGAGTCTTAAATTTTATTTCTTTTGTGAAGTTTATATCTTCTAGTCATGTCCTTTGGGTTTTGTGGGGTTTTCTTTTATAATGATTTAGAGTTCTTGTTATTATGAATGTTAACCTTTTTTCTCTTATATGAATCAAATAAGTTTTCTCAACTTATTTAAAGTATATTTAGCCATATCAAAGTTTTTAAATTTTTTGTGATTAATTGTTAGACTTATTATTTATGATTTATAGCACTTTTGTGTAAAAGTTATAAAACAGGAAAGATATTAATTTTCCTACCATTTTCCACTTCCTTTCAGCATTGTGTTTGTTTAATACATACTTTATTTTATTTTTGATTTAATCTTTATTGCATTTTTCCCATTACCATGTAGTCCCTTTACCTGCCCATTCCCCCAGCGATCACCACACCGTTGTCCATGCCTATGAGTCCTTTTACCGTTTTGCTCATCTCCTGCACTTCTTCACCTCCCCCCACTCCTGCTAGCTGTCATCCTGCTTTCCATCTGTGAATTTCTCCCCATTTTCCTTGTTAGCTCAGTTTGCTCATTAGATTCCACATTATGCGTGAAATGATATGTATTTGTCTTTCTCTGTCTGGCTTATTTCATTTAGTGTAATGTTCTCCAGGTCCATCCATACTGTCACAAAGGGTAAAACTTTCTTCTTTCTTACAGCTAAGATGGACATCTTAAAAATGGATACACATTTTATGTGCTTGCTCCTCTGTAGAATATTAACTGACTATAAAGATGTGTGTTTATTTCTGGGCTCTCTATTCTGTTCCATTGATCTGTGTGTCTGTTTTTATGCCAGTAGCAGGCTGTTTTAATTACTGTGGCCTTTTAATGTAGTTTGATATCTGGCAGCATGATTCCTCTAACTTTGTTCTTCTTTCTCAGGATCGCCTTTGCTACGTGGGGCCTTTTGTGGCTCCGTATAAATTTTTGAAATATTTGTTCTAGTTCTGTGAAACATGTCATTGGAATCTTGATAGAAATTGCATTGAATCTGTAGATTGCTTTGGGTAATATGACCATTTTAATGAAGTTAATTCATCCTATTCATGAACATGGGATGTGCTTCCACTTATTTGTATCCTCTTCCATTTCTTTCTTCAGTGTCTTATAATTTTCCAAGTACAGGTCTTTTACATCCTTGGTTAGGTTTATTCCCAGGCATTTTATTCTTTTTTTAGCAATTGTGAATGGGATTGTTTTCTTAATTTCCTTTTGTGTTAGTTTGTTATTGGCATATAAAAATGCAACTGATAGCTGGATATTGAGGTATAATTAATATATACCCCTGCTACTTAGCTGAATACCCCTGCTACTTAGCTGAATTCATTTATCAGTTTTAGTAGTTTCTTGGTGGAATCTTTGGAGTTCTCTATGTACTGTATCATGTCATCTGCAAATGCAGTTTTACTACTTCCTTTCCCATGTGGGTGCCTTTTAGTACTTACCTGATTGCTGTGGCTAGGACTTCCAGTACTTTGTTGAATGAGAGAGGTGAAAGCAGACATCCCTGTCTTGTTCCCAATCTTAAGGGGAACATTTGTAATTTTGCCCATTGAGTATGATACTGGCAGTGAGTTTTTCATATATAGCTTTTATTATGTTTAGGTATGGTCCCTCTATCCCCACTTTGCTGAGAGTTTTGGTGATAAATGGGTGGTGGATTTTATCAAATGTATTTTCTATATCTATTGATATGATCAAGTGGTTTTTATCCTTCATTTTGTTTATGTGATGAATCACATTTATTAATTTACTAATGTTGTATCAGCCTTGCATCCCTGAAATGAATCCCACTTGATCATGGTATATAATCTTTTTGTTCATTGTTGTATTCAGTTTGCTAATATTTTGTTGATGATTTTAACATCTATGTTCATCAGGGATAGTGGCCTATGATTTTCTTTCTATGTAGTGTTTTTTATCTGGTTTTGGAATTAGGATAATGCTGGCCTGGTAAAATCAGTTTCAGAGCCTTCCCTCCTCTTGAATTTTATGAAATAGTTTGAGAAGGAAGAGTGTTCTTGGAAAGTTTGGTAAAATTCACCTATGCAGCCATCCAGTCCAGGGCTTTTGTTTGTTGGGAGTTTTTGATTACTGCTTCAGTTTCACTAGGTATAATCTGTCTATTCAGATTCTCTGATTCTTCCTGCTTTAGATTTGATTTGGAAGATTATATTATTCCAGGAATTCATCCATTTCGTTCAGGTTGTCCAGTTGGTTGGCATATAGTTGTTTATAATATTTTCTTACAATCCTTTGTATTTCTTCCATGTTAGTTATTTTCTTTTCACTTCTGATTTTATTTATTTGGGTCCCTTCTCTTTTTTCCTTGATGGGTCTGGTTAAAGGTTTGTCAATCTTGTTTATCTTTTCAAAAAACAACTTCTTGTGTTCATTGACCTTTTGTGTCATTTTTTTAGTCTCCATTTCATTTATTTCTGCTCTGATCTTTATTATTTCCTTCCTTCTACTCACTTTGGACTTTGTTGTTCTTTCTCAAATTCCTTTAGTGTAGAGTTAGACTGTTTATTTGAGATTTTTCTTGGTTTTTTTTTTTTTTTTTAGAAAGGCCTGTAATATGCTATTAATTTCCCTCTTAAGATTGCTTTCCCAGTGTCCTTCAGATTTTGGGTTGTTGAGTCTTCATTTTCAGTGTTTCATGGTATCTTTTGATTTCTTCCTTGATTTTGTTATCGACCCATTCATTGTTTAATAACATGTTATTAGGCTTCTGTGTCTTTGCATGTTTTTCAGTGTTCTTCTTATGTTCTTTCTAGTTTTATAGCATTGTGGTCAGAAGATGCTTGATATGATTTCAACCTTCTTAAGTTTATCAAGACTTGTTTCATGTCCTAACATGTGGTGTCTCCTAGAAAACATCCCATGAGCACTTGAAAAATATGTATATTCTGCTGCTTTGGGATGAAATGCTCAGAAGATATCAATTAAGTCCATCTGATCTAGTGTGTAATTTAAAGATGCTGTCTCCTTGTTGATTTTCTGCCTGGAACATCTATCCATTGAAGTCAATGGGTGTTAAAACTTCTGACTATGATTGTATTTCTGTCGATCTCTCCCTTTATGTCCATCAAGATTTGCTTCACATATGTAGGTGCTCCTGTGTTGGGTGCATAAATGTTTATGAGGGTTATATCCTCCTGTTGAATTGATCCCTTTATCATTATGTAATATCCTTCTTTGTCTCTTATAGCCTTAGTTTTAAAGTCTATTTTGTTGGATATAAGTACTGCTAATTTTCCATTTGCATGAAATTTTTTCTATCACTTTAGTTCAAACTAATCAGGCCTTAAAGTGATTGGTTTTAATGTAATCAAGCTGTGCTCAGCAGCCTGGCTTAAGCTCCACAGGGTGGGTCTGTTGCTGCCCCTCAGGCTGATGCCACTCAGAGGGGAGTCCTCTGCCTGAGAAAAATTGCTTCTGCAGTATGGGGAATGACTCAGCACAGGATTCTGGGTGGCTGTTCCATCAGTTCTCTCTCCAGAGCCACCAATCCCAGACTCTCCTTAAGCATCTCTAGTCCACTCTGTCTTCCCTCTGCAGGAGCCCAGGATAAGTGGTTGCAAATGAAATTGTTTGTGTTGGCCCTTTAAGAGGCACTATGTGTCTCCAGCCATCTCCTTGGCAGACAAAAACCCTGCTGCTTTTCACAGCTGGTTATTATCTGGGTTCCTTTCTGGCTCTGGTGCTATATGATGGAGAGCCCAGCGTGGGTTTTAGATCCCACACTTCTCAGGGATAACCCTCCAGCCACTGAAATATCCCTCCAGAGCTTCAGCTGCCACCCATGTGAGCCCAGGCATCTCCTCTGCACTCCATACCGGTCTCATCATAGTGAAGTGGTTTCTTCTATCTGTTCTTGGTTATAAGGCTTCTCCCCAGCTAGTGTTCAGTTGGTTATTCAGGATGATTTCTCTACAATTTAGTTGTAATTCTAGCTAGGTCCGGGGAAGAGGTTAGTTTAGCTTCTACCTACTCTTCCACCATTTTGAATCTCTTGTTTAATGTATATTTTAAAATCTCATGTGATATATAATAATGTCCTTTACTTTTATTAATTAACATTGTAAAACTTTCCCATGTCATTAAAAAGGATGCCTATTAGGGCTGTTGAATGGCTTTAGAATATGCTTCTTGTATGATGAAACATAATTTACTGAGACATTCCCCTAATGTTAGACATTAATATTGATTCCAATATTTTTACAGAAGTGTAATTTTTTACAAATTTTTACATAACTATAAATTATGTTGCAAAGAACACCTTTGTAATATCATCTCTATCAATATTTCAGATTATTTCTTGGGATAGATTGCTGGAAGTAGGTCAAAAGATGTATTTTAAAGACTCTAGAAACATTGCCAAATTGCTTTCCAGAAAAATTACACTGATTTATATTCTCAACCAGTAAAACAGGTTTTTCACTACCACATCTTTACCAGCATTGAGTATTGTAATTTTCTTTAAGCTTTGCAGATTAACCATTTAAACTATGTAGCATTCCAAGAAGTCAAAAGTTAAGTGTGAAAGTTTACCTGCATGTGACTAACCTGTGTCGTGTTTGTAATTTATCTAGCTTTCTTCCCACTGCCCAGCATGTTCCCACACTGCCTTCCTTGCTCTCCACTCAGCTTGCTTTTGAGGAATGCAAAAATACTTCAGAAATAAATATTCCTAAACTAAGCACAAGTGACTTCCGGGTTTTCCATACCTTTCTTCCCTGTCCATGGTAGATCACTTAGCTGGGTGAATAGGCCAGAGAGTTACCTGTGGACGTCAAAACAAACAGCTGACCTAAACTATGCTTTTGAAAGAATGGGTTCTGGTCAATCTTTCTTAACCCCAAAAGCAAATCTAGGGGTGTCATTGATTGTGCCCCTGGAGTCATTAGTCTAATTGAGTTTCAAGGCCCCTAAGAGAAGGATACTGAAATGAGAGAGAGAAGAATCTTGGCTTTATAGCTCATCATGGCAGAGCTTCTCTTAAACGGTTAGGCTTATTTATGATCTACTGAAACACACACACCCCACCTCATTCTCCAAAAAGTAGGCATCTTCATTTGCTTGCAACTCTGCGGATCTCATTTCTTCCCCATAGTTAACTAGAGATCTTTGTGAGTCGCTTATCTTTTCTGGGCTTTAGTTTCCATATCTGTAAAACCAAGTAATTAGACTATGTGGATTTTAGAGACCCTATTTAACTTTAAAGTTGTGTGGTTCTATAAGACTTTGCAGGAGATGGAACTGAAGTGTATGCAATCATGAAAACTGTTTCTGAGAATACAGAATCATCCCCTATACTCCAGATAATTAGGCTTTTGCCTTTTGGAGAAATAATACAAAATCTTTTACAGTGTTAGTGGAAATAACTTGTACATCATTTTTCCCAGGAGTTAATTTAGGCTCTGAGTGAGTCTAAAGATGAGCTGTTACCTATACTTAATTTTTCCTTAAGGGAAAGCAAGGACCTTGGGGGCTATTGCTAGTTCTTTAAGACAGCAACACAGACAGTTGTTATAAGACTCACCTCCTAATTTTTCTCTGGTGCTGTTGTCAAAAGTAATGAATTATTTGTTAGAGCCACTCTGACATTTCTTAATTTCATTACTACAGGAAACCAGGCACTGGGCATACAGTTATTTTGTCTTTCAAAGGAAGTTGATATTCTGGTTATTTATCAAAAACTTAATTTGCGCAATTTAATTTCTGAAGTTCCCTATATTTTGAGGTTCCCAGGCTGCTCCAAAGAAAACTCCTTTTAGGGATTTCAGAAAATACACCCTGTGAATGTTCACCAGAAACACACAATGATGTCTTGTTTCCATGCAGGGGTGGGGCGTCAGACACATTACATTTGTGGACAATGCCAAGATCTCCTACTCCAATCCTGTGAGGCAGCCTCTCTATGAATTTGAAGATTGCCTAACAGGCGGCAAGCCCAAGGCACTGGCTGCAGCAGACCGGCTCCAGAGGATATTTCCCGGAGTGGTATGTCGATGCTGTTTGGTAATGTCAGAGGTTGTCTTCTGTGTCTTTAATGCTTAAGTCTTGAGGAATGAGGACTGCGGTACTGGTGAAAGACAGGCAGACAGCTGTCACGTACCACCAGGCTCTCATCATGTGGCTGAGCTTCTGTTTCCTCATCTTAGACATGGGGATTAAAACACAAAACAAAACCTCATGTGTTATTGTAAAAAATGAAATGAAGAGTGTACGAAAAATATTTTGTAGGTTACAAAGCATTATCTGACATTAAGTTGAGGAATTCTGGGGGGGGGGTATATTTTTATATCCTGCCTTGTTCCAAAGGAATTTATGGTGCCAGACGCAGGATACTATTTTTCCTTCATCATCAGAATACAGAGATAGTTACTTAGAACAGGTTTATGAAATTAAATTGAATGCAAGACTGTGCAGAACAAAGATTAGGCTAAATATTTAGCTTTTTACTCTAGCTGCTTATTTTTGTGGATCATTTGAATGCTATATTATAAGAGACAAGTTATGCAGCTCACTTGATTCAAAATCTTGTCAGCTTTTTTTAGGTCATTCTGGAAGAGAGATTCTGCATCTTGCATGCTTAATCAATTTATCTGACGGAGGTCAGATTAGGTGTTTCCAAAGTGTCTGCCTGTACTTAAGGTGCCACAAGAGGCTCTCGGCCCTAGCTTAAGAAAGCCCATTTTCTCAGAGTTTCTTTAATCACTCATTATTCTTTCATTTTAGAAATCTTTGCTTTAGAAGTAACTTTAACGGTTTTGTTCATTTGACCAGTGTAATCTGAGGAATGTCCTTTATTTGGTTTAATTGAACAGTATTGATTGAGCACTCACTATGTACCCAGCTAGGTCACTGGATGCTAAAAGAAATAAGAATAATACAACCCTGTCATTAAGGAGGCATGTAAGTTAGGTTTCTGCTGTGACAATATTGCACATTACACATCTCAACATTTCAGTAGCTTACAATTAAAAATATTTATTTCATGCCCACAGGTTGGCTGTGGTTTAGCTCCTGGGCTAGGCCAGACTCTAAGCTTCAAGTCAGGTTCCAGTCTGCTCTATATGACATTATTTCAAAATCTAGGCTCAAATAGCGATAGCTGTCTGATCCTGCTCTTCTTATGATAGAAGGTGGAAGTATAAAAGTATTGGTGAAAACTTTCCATCCCTGTATCTCATCAAGTCTCAGCTTAATAGTGGCACTGTGCAATGTTCTTCATCACCAACGTTAAATCACAGGACCACACCCAGAGTCAACGTGGGTGGTCAGCACACTTTGCCTTCCTTGTAAGAGGTCCTGCAAAGTCATGGCAAAGGGCATGGACATATAATTCTGTTAGAGGGAGGCAGTACCCAGTGTAGAAGAATAATCCAGTCTGTCACTGAAGAGTGTTATGAACTCCCCTTGGGATCCTGACAGACCTGACTTTGAATCTGAGCTCTGCCACTTATTTGTTGCCTGAAATATTGGCTTGCCCAAATCTTAGCCATTGTCTATGAGGCAATTCAGTCCCCTCTATTTATCTATTATTATTCTATTACTCAGTTTTTCAAAATATTTAAGGCCTACTATGTACTCAGGACTGGGGAACAAGACAAAGTATCCTCTTCCTTATTTGGAACGTATAGTCTAGTGAGGGAGACAGTCATTAACAACTAATTTCACAAAATGTTATAATTGTAATAAGTACATGGAGCAAGAGTTCAGTTGCCATGAGAATGTTTAACAGGAAGGCCTGACCAAGACTAGATTTGCATGAGGAAAGTAAGTCTTACAGGATGAGTGGAGTTAGCTAGACTGAGGGTGGCAGAGCTGTCTGCCAAGGGAGGCATGGTGCGTCTGTGGAACTGAAGGAAAACCAGGGTGGCTGAAGTACAAAGGTCAAGGGAGACAGACAAGAGGATTAGTTGAAATCAAGGGCCAGATAATGGGCCTGAGAGGTCAAGTTCAGCTTTTCTTGAAAACATCAGCTCACCAGGATCAGACCTCTTCCTCAGCACTTACATCATGTTTTTCTGTTTTCTCTATTGGATTATTAGGACCTGGAGTCAGTTCTGTTATATAATCTCTATCCTTCATGCCTACTAAGTAATAATAAATAACATATAGAACCTACCAAAGTAGTATAGTTTTTTTATTCAACAAATACTTACTCATTACCTTCCTTACACCAGGCCATGGCCAAAAGGCTGGTCCTAAGTGAACAAGACATGAAAAGAACTGCTCCACTGCAAATACCAAGCCTAATTTGGGGTTGAACTAATTGAACAAGAAAACACCTGACCTTTAATAAGTCACATAACTATTTGAAGACACCATTTTTTTAAAGACAAGGCAATGAAATGTAGCATTATGAAGCCACATTAAAGGCTTTAAAACCCAGCCCTGAACATCTGCTTCCAACCCTGATGAGTAACTGATACTGGACTAGCTCTTCTAACATAAAAACTTATGCACATGGAATGTATAAAATTACTCTTCAGACAATGAACAATAGGCAATGGAAGACTGTGATCCTAGACGGAAGGGACAGAATGAATGTTTGTCCCAGTTTATTGCATGAAGGCATTTTCTGGCCCATGCCAGAGCCCATGGGATATTCTTGGTCTTGATGAGCTGAGGAAACTGAGGTCAGAGTTCAGAGCAGCTAAGGTGGCTGGAATTTACAGAGCAGAGTATCAAGACATGGGGGAGCTTTGCAGAGAAGGAGGTCCAGAAAACTGTCTAGGCAGCATCTTGAGTCTGAATAACAAGTTGTATGTGCTTAGGTCATGACCCTGTAAGGCAGGGCAAAAAGCACCAGCATTCTGCCATGAGAATGGAGATTCCTGAGCTCCAACAAGGCTGGGAAACTTTGGAGTCCTATCTTTCCAGAAGGACGAGACCTCATTGCATACTCTGAGCCCTTAGGTGACACCCCAGTAAGGCCATGGGATTAAACATAAAAGCTAAAACTGCAAAGCCTCTAGGAGTAAGCAGCTTAGTGATCTTATGATAGGCAAAGATTTCTTGGGACCCAGTAAATACCATAAGTGGAAAAATGTATAACTTGGACTTTATCAAAATTGAAAACTTCTGCTTCTCAAAAGATACCATTAAGAGAATAAAAAGGCTGGCCAGAACAGAAAATACTCATAGTGTATATATTTGGCAGACATCTTTATCCAGAACACATAATCTCTTACCACTTAGTGACTAGAAGACAGACAAACTATTTTTTTAAGGGGCAAAAGAGTTGGACAGGCACTGACTTCATAATGAAGATCTGTAAATGGTCAGTGAACACCTGAAAATGCTCCACATTAATAGTCATTAGAGAAATATGAACTGAAACCACAAAGATATATCACTGCACACCCACTAAAATGGGTAAAATTACAAAGACCAACAATGCTAAATGTTATCAGGCTGTGGAGGAACCAGAACTCTGAGTTTGCTGGTAAAACAAGCCTTTTGGACATTAGTCTGACAGTTTCTCATGAAACTAAACATATACCTACCTAATGACCCCCAAATTCCACTTTTAGATATTTAAGAGAAATGAAAATATATGTACACAGGTGGGCAAAAGTATGTGTGCAATTGTGAGTTGTATTATTGTTTATTAATTATTGTATTATTTATTTGTATTGTTTGTCTTTTTCCATATGAACAACTGTAAACCCACTTTTGCCTATCCCTGTATGCTAAGTGACTTACACAAGCATGTCTACAGTAGCTTTATTCATTATAGTCAAAATTTAGAAGTAACCCAAATAGCTATCAATAAGAAACTAAATAAACAAATTGAAGTATATTCATACAACAAAAAAGAATATACTGTTGATGCATAATAATGAAGATGAACCTCAGAAGTGTTAGGCTTAGTAACAGAAGCCAAATGTTAACAAGATACACTGTGGGATACTATTTATATGAGGGTCTAGATTAGGCAAACCCAATCCAGGGTTCAGAAAGTCAGAATAATGCATGACTGTGTTTATTACAGCACCATTTACAGTAATCAAGCTATGGAAACAACCTGAGTGTCTGCTGATAGATGAACGGTTAAGAAGATGTGGTACATATATACAGTGGAGTATTACCCATCCTTTGAAAGGGATTAGATCTTGCCATTTGTGACAACATGGATGGACCTAGGGCACAGGTGGCAAACACAAGGCCCACAGGCTGAATCCGGCCCTCCACCTTGTTTTATCCAGCCCAGCACCTTGTTTCTACCCAGCGGCAGTGCCGAGCTCCTTGCCCCTAGTTAAGAAGGAGTTACATGTATACAGTCCTAAAATTACATTCTGCCCTTTGAAGGCAACTGCGAGGCTGATGTGGCCCCCAGTGAAAATGGGTTTGATACCCCTGACCTAGAGGGTGTTATACTAAATGAAATAAGTCAGGCAGAGAAACACAAGTACCACATGATTTCACTTATATGTGGAACCTACAAAACAAAATAAATGAACAAATGAAACAGAAACAAACTTATAAATACAGAGAACAAACTAATGGTGGCCAGATAGGAGGTGGTTTAGGGGAAGGGGTGAAAAAGGTGAAAGGATTAAGAAGTACCAGTTGTAACTATTATAAATAGTCACAGGGATGTAGAGTACAGCACGGGGAATATACGTCGTATATTGTAATAACGATGTTGGTGCCAGATGGGTACTGGACATACCAGGTTGATCACTTCGTAAGGTATATAAATGTCTAATCACTATGTTGTACACCTGAAACTAATTTAATATTTTATGTCATCTGTAATTGAAAAATACATTTTGAAACATGTCAGGACAGTGGTTGTCACAGCGGGGATGGTGAGTAGTGAGGACTGACTGAGAGGGGGTGCAAGGGCACATTCTCGGGTGATGGAAATGGGCCGTGTCTTGGCAGGTGCGCTGCAGCAGTAAATCTGCAGTTCACCAAAACACGTTGAACCTTGTACTTGAGATCTATGCATTTCACCCCCTTCTATAAATTATACCTCACCCCAGCTACACAGGTGAATCATCTGGGGAGTTTTAGAAATACTGGTAGCTGGCCCCAGTCTCCAAGATTCCAATTTAAATGGTCTACAGAAAAGCCTAGCATTAGGATTTTATAAAATTCTCTGAGTGGTTCTCGTGTGCAACCAAGGTTGAAACCAACTATGTTGAAACTTGCTGAATTCCAGCCTCAGATGTGTAACGTAAATGGTGGGCCAAGTACTAGTCCTACAGAGGCCAATTGGTTGAGATTTTAGCAAACAGAGAATTATTCAGGTTAGCAAAGTGGATGTGGGTGAGGGTCTGTATTGTTCAACAGGTCAGAATTGGTACTGAGTAATTATGCTTTAATCTCGATGTCATTAAAATACCTAAATAATAGCTGTTTGGATCAAGTTACTATCATTTAAAATGCTTTGCCAGTTGTAATAAGGCAGTAGGTTATTATTATTATATATTTTTATTATTACAATGGCCATTGCTTTTCTTATTGTTTCTTATAGCACTCACTTGGTACGTAGTAGATGCACCATACTTAATCGATGAATGAATGAAGTCCCAAGAGTTGTCTCTGTGGTGTTCTCATTGTTAAAATGGACTTGTTTTGAACCTTTATTCTTTCTGAAGTCCTTTCTGTCTGGCATCCTTTCCTGCTTTGCTTGCAACTTTTTGTTTTCATTCTTTCAAAAATTGTTGCTGTTATCACTATTATCCCTTTCTTGAATTCAGAATTTAAGATTAGGAGAAAGTAGCTACACTGTACAAAATAGATTTTCCTTTGTAACAAGACTTAGTTGCCCTGCCTCTGAGCTATTTTTACAGTAGTAGGTGAGGGGTTTTGGCAAAGGAATGAAAAAGCTGATGTTTTCACATATTTCCCTGTGGCCAGCTCTATGCAGGGGATCAAAGGTGCAGTTCATGATTCTAGAACACTTTTTTTCTGTGGAAAGTTAGTGTTCCCAGCTTCACTGGCACCCATATGTGATTCCCTATTAATCTGCCAAGACACTCTGGGTCCAGAAGGAACAAATGGTAAATTACAGAGCTGTCCTAAAGCCCCTGTGAAAAATATTGAATCCCTGCACTTGGAAAACCCAGGCCGCCAGGCAACTTCTACTTTTAGGCAGGGAATGAGGCTTCACTTCAGTACCACACTCTGCTATTCCCACCTCATCCTCACTGCCCACCTCCCCAACAAATATCTACATACCCCTAAGTAGATTTGCTTGCTGAAAGTTAGAAGTAGAGTCTTTGGTTTTGAGGGGTTTATTTTTTTTTAATGTTTATAACCCTAAGAAGATTAAAGCAAGACTAATGCTTATTCTAATCATAAGTGAATTTATTAAATCAAATTATTTTTGTTATAACGCCCCATTTGGAGATGTTATACACTAAGGAAATGGAGGTCAGGGCAAGTTGGGAACAATAGGGAGAGACAGCTTGGCTGGACAAGAGGGGACTTGTGTAGGCAGAAGGCATTTGGATGAAGTTTCTTGGCCTCCGATTGTAGGAAAGAACCAAAGATAAACAGTTTTCTCCAGGGTTCTTGCCGCAGATGGGAAGTTCCCCCTACCCACTTTGAAGCTTGTATTTATATTTCTCTGTTTGTGTCTTTATCCAGACTTAAGGACCCTGGGGTGACAGGCCAAATAGGTCTAGGAAACAGAGTTAAAGAAGCTGGAGGGCACGGGCAACAAAAGTAAAAAGCAGCATAATGATGCGTGGAGAAATTTCTGGTGCAGGTGACCATGCAGACAGGCTTGTGGTCATGGGGAGACATGGGCTCTAAGATACCACCTATACCTCTGCTTCGGACATCCATCCATCTTGGTGTTTCCCTAGAATGCCAGAGGGTTCAACGTGAGCATCCCCATGCCTGGCCACCCAGTGAACTTCTCCAGCGTCACCATGGAGCAAGCCCGCAAGGATGTGGAGCAACTGGAGCAGCTCATTGACAGCCACGATGTTGTCTTTCTGCTGATGGACACCAGGGAGAGCAGGTGGCTTCCCGCTGTCATTGCTGCGAGCAAGAGAAAGGTAGAGTGTGTGGGTCCTGGGGCTTTTGTCTCCAGTCGTGACCTCATATGCCGTGACCCTGCAGGGAGAAGTGTCCCCAGTCCACCCTCCCTCCAGCAAAGACGTGTGCTTTGTGTGTCACAGTGCAAAAGGGCGTCCACTCCAGATTATCTGCCTCACAGCCATCACCCAACATAAGAGTTAGCCTTTACTGTTTAATTTTCATAGCCTTTTGAGGTACTCTGTACTAGAATGAGTGTTCCCACTAAAATGTAAGCTCCAAGAGGACAAAGATTTTGTCTTATTCACTATTATTTGGTCAGTGACAACTTCAAAGACCAACAGTATTGATGTTTAAATAAATCATGGTATATACGAGGTCTGTCCAGAAAAAGTCCATCCATTAATATAATGAGAACAGATTGTGCAACGTTGATGTAAGCTGGCAGCCAAGGAGAGTGGGCTGGAACGTGCATGGGTGAACAATGACGACTTCACTGTACTAGTCAGTGGGGGCGGTAGATGCCATTGAGTGAGTATGTGCACTGTGTGGCTATTGCCTTCAAAGTGACTGATAAGAGCAACGAATCCGCATCATATTTTGCATTGAGCTTGAACATTTCCCCGTGGAAACTAATTGGATGATTCAGAAGGCTGCAGCTATAGGCAGCTGGTGATTGGGAGCTTTATCAAGACAATGTGTCCACTCATGCATCACATCTGATGTAGAGCTTTTGGTGAATCATCAAATCACCCAGGTGATTCAGTAACCACTACTGCCCAGATTTGGCACTCTGTGACTTCTGGCTTTTCCCAAAACTAAAATCACCTTTGAAAGGGAAGAGATTTCATACTATCGATGAGATTCAGGAAAACATGATGAGGCAGCTGATGGCAATTGGGAGAAATGTGTGAGGTCCCAAGGTGCCTAGTTTGAAGGGGACTGAGGTCTCGTTGTGCTATGTACAGTATTTCTTGTATCTTGTATCTTCTTCAGCAAATGTCTCTATTTTTCATGTTGCATGGGTGGATACTTTCTGGACAGACCTTATACATGTGATGGAGTAATATGCAGCCATTCATGGTAATGTTTTCCATGAGTTTTAATAACTTGGAAAATGCCACATTAGGTTAAATAAGCAAGGTAAAATATATCATATATATGTTATGAACATATAAATATATACACAATGTATATACATGTATGTATATACATTGTGTATATATTTATATACATTTATACATGTATGCACTTGTATATAAATATATACAATAAAGTGTGTATATATTTATACATTAATAAATATATATATTTATAAATATATATGTAAACATTCATATCTATGTCTGTTTGTCAAGGGGGGAGAAAGCAAAAAAGGGAGAAAAGGATGGGGAGGAATAGCAGATAAAAAGACAAAATAATAGGAAGAAATATCCCAAATTATTAACTGTTTGAGCTGTAAGATTGTGAGTGACTTTTGTTTTCTTTTCTGGTATGGTTTTTCTTCATTTTTCTAACTTTCTATATAACCAAAAATTTGGGAGAATAAGCTAAATTACAACTAAGAGAAGTTCTTGTATAAATTTTAAAAAACTGTTCTTAAAAATGTATGAGAAGGGTTAATTGTATAATGTGTGAATTATATCTCAATAAAGATGTTACCAGAAAAGTCTATGTAGAGATGACAAACCATAGCATAACGGTGGAAAGAATGGGCTTGAGAAATACCAAAATGTGGTTTTATACCCCTACCTCTTACCAGCTAAGTGACCTTGAACAAGTTATAGAAGTAACCTCTCTGACTTTCAATATCCTTGTCTTTCAATAGGAAAGGTTTCTTAAGAGTTTTAAGTGAAACTGAAAGAGATAAGTTATTTTAATCACTTGTCAAGTCTTTTGCACTTAATAAGCCCCCAATATTGTGTAGCTTTCACTAACATTATCATCTAGTATCTAATTACACTTATATTCAAATACTTATAAAATTTAAGAGTTGAACAAATATGAGTGATGGCTTAAAATATGTTAAGTGTCTCTTAATTCTATTCTTTTATTTCTTGAAACCCATAGCTGGTCATCAATGCTGCCTTGGGCTTTGACACATTTGTTGTCATGAGACATGGGCTAAAGAAACCTAAGCATCATGGGGCTGGGGACTTGTGTCCCAGCTACCCTGTGGCACCTGCTGACCTGGGCTCTTCGCTTTTTGCCAATATCCCTGGCTACAAACTTGGCTGCTATTTCTGCAACGATGTGGTGGCCCCAGGAGATGTAAGTGAATTTCTTTGTGGTCCCAAATATTTCCTACAGCTTTATTGCCCACGAGGGCAGAGAGACTTGGCTTCTCCTTGATGACTATTTAATTATTGTCTTTTAATGAAGGGAAGAATTCTTCAGTTTGGTGGCATTATCCCATTGTGAGCCTTGATTGGTACCAACAACCATGTATAGCTGTTCCTGTTCATCAACAGAAGTGCAAAAACAAACCATTTTTATGCAAAGCTCAGCAAGGAAACTGCAGGGTGGAATGGTCCCTGGCAGTGCTCAGCTCTGTCTCCTGTGTGTCTCTTAGTGAAGAGAGCACTAAATGGGGACTAAGACCCAGATTCCAGTCCAGGCTTAGACTCTGCCTCGTCAGTAATTTCAAATAAGTCTCTTAGACCATCTGTGCTTCTGCAGAATGGGGCTGGGGCCCATAAGCTGATCAGATTTAGCAGGTAAAAATAGAGGATTCCCTGTTAACTTGATTTGCAGGTACATAATGAATAATATTTTAGTATAAGTATGTCCCATGTAAAATTCAAGGTCTGCTCATACTAAAAAGATATTCATTGTTTATTTAAAATTCAAGTTTAACTGGGCAGCCTGTATTTTATCTGCTAACCCCATAGGGGAAGGAAGAATACTTTCCCTGACTACTCCCAGTGCAAAGTGGGTCAAACATGAAAGTGCTCTGAACAGCAAGCATGACACTGTTCAAATGTAAGACCCTGTAGTGTTAATGCCACCACACCAGGAAGAGTCTGTAGGAATGGTCTTTTGTCAGAACAGATAATCACTTGCAGTGGAAAAAAGCCGAGGTGTTGTCTGTACCCTCCCCTCCATTTTCCAGTTCTTTTAAAACATGTTTCTTAATAACTCATACCTGTGTTGGATGACTGGTTTTTATGTCCTCCCAGTATAAAGAAAAAAAAGTAAACATTCTCTTATACAAAGAAGTATGGCTTATAACACCCCCCTCATGGTGCTATAATACATAGCTGGTCCCATTATTCCATTATTAACAACTAGAATTAAGGGTCTATTGCAGTAAAGTCACTTATGTTCATAAGGTAAAAATTTCAGTCAAAAATTTCCCCTATAGCCCCTTTTAATTTGCCCAGAGTTAGAATATGAGAATTTCTTTGGTTGAACTATGTTTGGAGCCATGTTGTAACAGAAACACTTACTCCTATTTAAGCCTGGGATCACACTCAGGATGACAAGATGCCCACACTGCGAGAGGCACATAGCAACTGAGGACACTCCCATCTCACCGGCTCTATTAGCTATTAGCTCAATTAAAATGGCAGGACAGAATCATTTGTGCTATTCAAATGATTATTATTCTCCGTGTCTCTGTCTCTCAACAACCAAACACAGTAGAGTTGAATCGAGTCAATTAAAAGGGGACACAATGCAATTCCATATATGAAAGAGCTAAGCTCCAAATCTTTACTTTGTTTATAATTGCTAATGCTTTTTAGCAGAATACCTAATTTAGTTACCTAAGTTATATATTTTATTTTTCTTGGAACTTGCAAGGAATGGTATTATTTGAGGCTGAATGTTCTTTGCTAGTAGTGAGCATCTGGTTATGTTGTATAGCTTTATCATAGAGGAGTTTCATGCTTCATACAGCTAGAGTTGGGTAGGATAGAACTTTGAGCACCTGTCACTGATTTTCTCTCTGTAGTCAACCAAAGACCGGACCTTGGACCAGCAGTGCACTGTCAGTCGTCCAGGACTGGCCATGATTGCAGGAGCCCTGGCAGTGGAATTGATGGTTTCCGTTTTGCAGCATCCAGAAGGGTGAGTTTGCTGTTTAGAGATGGGTGTTTAAACAAAGAAAGGTTTTGTGCCTCCTTTCACCTTTTCTCAGCCGTACTCTTCTGAGAATTGTGTTGCTCTTTCTGTCCTAAAAAAATAAGACTAAAAAACCTGGTCTGATTCTTTGGCCTAGAAGAACTTGTCATGCAATCTTTGGGGCTACATCTCTGCATCCTTTTGGAATTGGAGTCTCCTAGTGAAACTTGGTGATACAGAAGATGATACAGAAGAATAAAAATTTTGATAGGGGCCTTAAGACCTTCATGCTCTTATTCTGTTAGTAAGTTTTATCTCCTTCACTCTGAACATGTATAAGGCAACACCTGAATCACATATGATAGAAATTGCATATGGCTGCATGTTACAGAAATCCATCTTCAGTGACTAAGCCAAGCAGGGCTTTATTTTTCTTATGCAGCAAGAAGCTCAGAGGCAGGCAGTCCAAGGCTGGTACCAAGACTCCATTATGCCATGAGGGACTCAAGTTCCTTCTTGTCATTCACTCAGCCACTCTTAGCTTTCTTCCTTATGCTTGTTACCTTATGATCAAAAGATGACTGCTCTACTTCCAACATTGCTTCTGTGTTACAGTTAAGAAGAAAGGAATAAACAAAAGATAAAAGCTGTGTTCAGCTGAGGCTTGCCTGTCTTTTAAAGAGCTTTGCTGGAAAACTTACCCATGGACTCGAACTTCTGTATCATATGATGTTTCACTCTTAGTTTTAAGGAAGACTGACAAATGTAGTTGCTTGGACTGGGTATATTGCCTCTTTGAAGAAAACTGTGATAAGATAGAAGTGGAGAATGTCTGCCTAATCATTTTTTAAGATTATATATATTTTAAGCCCCAGGAGATATTATTATTGTTATATAGTTGGTATTCATTTAGTTTTACTAACATTTTCCTTTGTTACTTTTCATTTCTTCATCTTCAAGCTTCCAGCTTCCTTTTCCTTCTGCCGGAAGCATACCTTTTATCATTTCCTTTAGAAATGCTAGTGACAAATATATTTGTTTTTGTTTGTCTGAAAATGTCTGTTTTGTCTTTGACATATATTTTTTCTGTGTAT
Source organism: Carollia perspicillata (assembly GCA_004027735.1). Classification (NCBI taxonomy): domain Eukaryota; kingdom Metazoa; phylum Chordata; class Mammalia; order Chiroptera; family Phyllostomidae; genus Carollia; species Carollia perspicillata. The sequence continues at coordinate 34,705 of PVKM010003976.1, read as the reverse complement.
AGAATTCTAGACTGGAGGTAATTTTCTTTCAACATGTTTGGACTGTGGTCCTATTGTCTCTGACTGCATTTATCTTCCCTGGGGAATTAGGTGTTTGTTTCATTGCTGCTCCTTTGATACACTTTGTTTTTCTTCCTCCTCTCCTCCCCCCGCCCCAGTTGCTTTTAAGATTTTCTCACTGTTATTGAATTTCAGCAGTTGGAATATGATATGCCTACTGTATTTATTCTGATTGTGTTCTCTCCTGCTTCTTATATCCATGTTTGATGTTTTTCATCTGTGTGGATAATTATCAGCCATCATCTGTTAAAATATTTTTCTGCTCCTTTCCTTTTGAGTCTCTAATTGCATGTCAATTACAATCAACCAATTCTCTTCTGTATTTTCCATCACTTCTTCTTTCTTTGCTTTGATCTGACTTATCTTCCAATTTACTAATTCTTCCTTTTTTTGTTTTTGTGTTAAAACCAACCATTGGGTTTTTAATTTCATTATTAAATGTTTTAGTTTTAGACTTTCCATTTTATCTTACATCACATATGTCCTGTTCTTTGCTGAAATTGTGAGTTTGGTCTTTTTATTCCTTGATAACATTTAACCAAGTTCTTATTAGATAGCTGTCTTATCTGGATCTCCTGTGGGTCCTTTTCTACTGTCTATTGTTATTGTTGGATTTTTTTGTCTGTACTGTCTCCTCATAAACAGCATGTTTTAATTTTTTACCAAATTAAAACATAACCAATTTAACCAATTACAACCAAGAGAAGGATAACAACCAATTTAAAAACAAAAAACTGCCAGAACTGCCAGAGATTCTCAAATTGCATGGAAGTGTGACAACCAAGGAGTTAAAGAAACATTTATCCAGATTGACAGCACCACAACACAGCAAAGAGGATTGCCCCCCTGGTGAATACTTAAGGCTCCATCCCTTACAACATAACAGGTGCGCCGAGGCAAAAAAATATGGCCCAAATGAAAGAACAGATCAAAACTCCAGAAAAAGAACTGAGCTACAAGGAGATAGACAACCTATCAGATGCAGAGTTCAAAATGCTGGTAATCAGGATGCTCACAAAAATGGTTGAGCTCGGTCACAAAATGAAGGACAAAATGAAGGCTATACAAAGTGAGATAAAGAAAAATATACAGGGAACCAACAGTGAAGGGAAGGAAACTGGGACTCACACCAATGATTTGAAACAAAAGGAAGAAGTGAACATCCAACCAGAACAGAATGAAGAAACAAGAATGCAAAAAAATGAGGAGAGGCTTAGGAACCTCCAGGACATCTTTAAACATTCCAACATCCAAATCATAGGGGTACAAGAAGGAGAATAGGAAGAGCAAGAAATTGAAAACTTATTTGAACAAATAATGAAGGAGAACTTGCCCAATCTGGCAAAGGAAATAGACTTCCAGGAAGTCCAGGAAGCTCAGAGAGTCCCAAAGAAGTTGGAGGCAAGGAGGAACACACCAAGGAACATCAGAATTACGTTACCCAAGATTAAAATGAAGGAGAGAATTCTAGAAGCAGCAGGAGATAAGGGGACAGTCATCTACAAAGGAGTTCTCATCAGACTGTCAGCTGATTTCTCAAGAAAGACCCTGCAGGCAAGAAGGGGCTGGAAAGAAGTATTCCAAGTCATGAAAGGCAAGGACCTACATCCAAGATTACTCTATCCAGCAAAGCTATCATTTAGAATGGAAGGGCAGAGAAAGTGCTTCCCAGATAAGGTAAAGTTAAAGGAGTTCATCACCCTTATTATATAAACTGTTAAAGGAACTTATTTAAGAAATAGAAGAAACTCAAAAACTCTGAATAGTAAAATGACAACAAACTCACAACTATCAACTGAACCTAAAAAACAAAAACAAAAACTAAGTAAACCAATAGAATAAGAAGAGAATCACAGAAATGGAGAGCACATGGAGGGTTATCAGTAGCGGAGGAGGGGGAGAATGGGGGGAAAGATACAGGGAATAAGAAGCATAATATGTGGGCAAAAAATAGACAGGGGGAGGTTAAGAATAGTGTAGGATATGGAGAAGCCAAAGAACTTGTAAGTATGGTGGGAGGGGGGTGCAGGTTGGAGGAGGATAGAGGGGATAAAATATTGGGACAACTGTAATAGCAAAATCAATGAAATGTACTTAAAAAAAAAACCTTATGGAAAATCAAACATGTAAAAGAAAATATGTACATAAAGTAATAAACTTCATTCTATATATCACCCAGCTTCAACAATACATGGGCAGTCATTACTTATCTGTACTGCTATCCACATTTTTTCTTCCCCCCACTGGATAATTTTAAAGCAGATCTAAGGCATAGCGTTTCATTTTGAAAAATGTGTCTTTTCAGTTTGGGTGTCTACTATTTTTACATAAAATTAAAGTCAGTTTCTTAATATTATCACACGTCCAGTTAGCATTTAAATTTCTTCAATTCTTTGAATCTGCTTGGTTATTTTTGATTGAGTACTGGATATTATATATGAAACGTTATAGATATTATGTGATTTACATCTCTTTCTGGCAGACTGCCAGGACAAGTGGCCTATCAGTCCTAGCACACCTAAATACAATTAGGATTTGTCTACTTCTGATTCACCTTTGCCCTGAGGTTTGTAGCCCCAGCTCAGTGCCTGGGATGTTTTCCATACTTTCCCTCTTGGCAGACCTCAGACTGTAGTTTTTCCCTCCAGCCCCACGGGTCTGTCAGAATCACTGTTCAGCTTCTGATCCTATGCCTACTGCTTTTGGAGGCTGGCAGTCACTTTATAGGAGAAAGTTTCTCTTGCAAATACCTCCTTTACCTCAATGGACTTCTCTCTCTTCACAGATTTTGGCTCTGTAATTCTTCCTTACCTTGAAAGATTTTGGCTCTGTAATTCTTCCTTACCTTGAAAGCTCTATGATGCTTTCAAATAAAGGGCTTTATACTTTGTCTATTTTTTGTGTTTGTTCTCAGTGGGAGGGTTGGTCCTGACTACCTAGTCCACAATGCCACTTTTAAAAATACCAATTAAAAATGTCTCTTTTAATATATGGAGCACTTAGGGTATACTAGGTTTGCATGTAAAAAGAAAGAAATGTTAGGCTGGTATTCTTTGTTTCAGCTTGGCCTTGGGCCTTTTAGTCTGTATATTAAAGATACAAAAATTAGCACAATTGTGATCTTGACCCCTACCTTTTCCAAGCAAGGAGATCTTACTTTATATCTTATAAAAGAATTAATTCATCATATAATAAATAGAAGAGAGACAAAATTAAAATAATTTTTAAAATAGAATCAGTAATTTAAAAAAGAAAGAATGAGGGAAGGCAACAAAAAAAAGAGAAAAGAAAAAGAAAAAAGATTGTCTCACTGTCTGCCTGGGACTATGTTGTCAAACATCATGTGGAGAAGACAGACTGAGGTCAAACAAATTTTTACAACTAACCGTATGACAGATGTAGTGTGATTTATTTTATTTTTCAAACACATAATGCTTACTTTGTGCTAGGCACTGTTCTAAGCACTTCACAAATATTAGCTCATTTAATCCTCATAACAAACCTGTTAGGGAACATCTATTATTAGTCCCATTTTTATGGGGAAATTGAAGCACAGACAGGATTCATGAAATCCTGTAACTCATGTAACTGATATTCAGAAATTCATGTAACTGATAAGTGGTAAAGCTGGGCCATAGCTCAGCCAACTTGACTCCATACTTTTTTTTTTCAAGGCAACAGTTTTTTTAATGTTTATTGATTTTAGAGAGAGAGGAAGGGAGAGAAAAACATCGTGAGAAAGAAACATAGATTGGTTACCTCCCATATGCATCACAAGTAGGGATTGAACCTGCAACCTGGTATGTACCCTGACTGGGAATTGAACCCTCAACCTTTTGTTGTATAAGACGATGCTCCATCCAACTGAGCCACACCAGCCAGGGCCAAACTTTGTTTTTAATCACTGTCATGCTGTTTGTAATACAGGCCCGGGAGGATGGGATTTTAGAAAGATTTACTTTCCAATTCACAGAAATTAACGTGACTATTCCACTTATTGTGTGACTCAGTTTTTCTATATGGAGATGTAGAAAAGATGGCCTCTGTACTATGTTGGTATCACATGTAACTAGTAAATATACTCCAGAATTAAATGAAAATAAGCAGCTTTTTTTTTTGTCTTTTACTCACTTCTCTCATTTTCCTTAGCTATCTGTTCCATCTAAGTTCAGTGTGGTCTCCTAACAGGAAGTACCAGCTTGGAGAACTAATTTTGATTTCCTGACACTGATTCCTATGTCTGCCATGTTTTCTCTGGTTGTAGGCTGAAACCAGGTCCTGTGTCTCATGTCTTCTGTGCCTTACGCAGCTACCACACCATTGTTCAGAAAGGAATGTATTCATTCTTCTGCCCAATTACTTCCTCACTCTCCTTTCTCCTTCCTCCATTTTGGTAGCATTTACATCACCTCGAGAAGTTATGGTTGGAAAGTTTTCCATTTCAAATTGCAATGTGAAAATATGCTATAGTGCTTTACTTTATAAGACTTTCTCAAGTGAGTTATCAGTACTCAGTGTTCCACTTGGCAATTTATCTAACTTATTCCTTGTTTATTTCTCACAGCCATGTTATTCCTGTTTTGTAGATAGTAGACCTGAAACACAGAGAAGTTAAGCAACCTGCCTATGGTGGCAGGCTCTGGTCTTTCTGACTCCAAAACTCAAGCATTTGGCGCGGGGGATTCTTCTGCCTTCCCTACAAGGGAAATCAGTTATATGCTGCCCAGCAAGGGGCGTTCTGGTTATCCTTATAAATCTTACAGGGACTGCCTCCAAATCACTCTCACATATGTTAAACATAAACTTTTATTAAATGAGCTGCTCTAATTATTTCCTTTTCCCAGGGGCTACGCCATTGCCAGCAGCAGTGATGACCGCATGAATGAGCCTCCAACCTCTCTTGGGCTTGTGCCTCACCAGGTTAGTGATTTGGAAATGAAATCACAATTCTGGACCTGATCCCAGTGGTGCAGGGGAAAAGCATTTGGGGTCACTTTAAACACCATCAGCTCAGCCCACCTCTTCTCCACCCTACTTACCCTCCAGCCTCCCTGGAATTTCAGTGGGAGTGTTTATGACCACAAGGAAGGTATCCCATTCTGCAGGATGGCAACGAGAAGAAATGATGAACAAGCAGCATTACCCAGAGTCTTTGATGCGTTTAGCATGTTGACTAGAGATCTCATAATGGAGGAGAAAAAGAAAGAACAGGCTTAGGAGTCAGCCAAACAGTTTAAATCCAAGCCCTGCAGTTATTAAATGGCATTCCTCTATCAAGTCACTAAACTTCTGTAAGCTTTAGTTTTCTTATCTATAAAACAGAGACAAGAATACCGACCGAATCGCAGAGATAAGGGATGATATAAAAAGGGCTCACCGACAGTAAATGCCTGTCACAGCCTCTCAGTAACTATGCCCGCTGTATATTGGTTGCTGTAGTTTTTATTACTGACTCCCTAGCCAAATGCAAAGCCTTTATAGGCATGCCTGGGAAAACCATTAGAAGTATGCAGCGTCACCAAAAAGTGGGGTGTCTTTTCAGGAAAAGAATCTGAAACATCCTAAGGAAGGTCAACTCCACTGAGAGGGAAAAAGAAAGAAGTAGTGGAATGAAAATTTAGAGTTCATCTCACCTCTACGTAATTCTCTTATTCTTTTTTTTTTTTTTTTTAGGAATAAAGATGTTTTCTAGTCTTACGTTTTAGAAATCATTTCTGTGGATTTCCTGCATACATGTCAGTCTGTAACAGGCAGGCTGTCTTCATGCATGCAGCAGTGATAGAGCCCGAGAGTCCTGTCTGGGAATTTGGGACGACAGACTCACAGATGAGTGCAGGGAGCAGGGTGACTCACTCAGTTCACATCTGTCTGTCTTTGTCTGTCACATTTGTCTGTCTCCCCTCAGCCCACCTCCTGTCATCCATGACAGTCCTATCATTTTTCAGTTAGAGATGAAAGTCTGAAGAGGGGGAATGTCTTATCCGTGGTCACAGAGTGAGATCGTGGACAAGCTGCCATCTAGACCTAGACTTGGCCCTCTGAGCAGTGCTCTGTCTGAGATTTTGTGAGTGGAAAGAGCCCTGGCCTGCACGTTGGAAGAGTTTGCTTCGAATCACTACTGCAGCCCTCTGGCACTGTGTTACCCTCCACAGACCTGTGTTAGGTCCCTTACCATCCCAGAGCCTCAGTTCCCTATCAGTAAAAGCAGGTGCTTTACCTTGTGTCCAGGCTTATGTCTATAAGGAGGCTTTGTAAACCATGAAACACTGCAATAGGACCTTTCAGCCTGCCTCACAAAGGTGACATTTATTTGACATGATGTGTTCATCTTTTCTACAGAGACATTTCGAGTAGAACCCAACAGACACTGTAAAGCCCTCTGTCCTAAGGAAGTGGTCCTCCAGAGCCAACTCTGCTGGCCACACTATTCTGTCTCATTCTGTCTCCCACCCTCTTCTCTTTTTCACGTCTCCTCCCCTTTCCTTTGACTTTGAGATGTGCCCTCATCTCTGTTACAGATTTCACACAGGGAAGGGCCTTAATTAAATTTTCAGTCATGCCCCTGCACTGGTTTCCTTCTTTACATCCTTTATTTTAAAGCACTGCAGTTGTAGTCTTCTCAGTGCTGAGACCAGAGGGCAGAATAGCCTCTGAATGGAAGGGGTCCAGCGTCAGAATGCGTGTGCGTGTTTTTAAAGTGCTATGGCAACTAATCCCTCTCAGTGTTACTTACCCCCATTGAGCCTTGCAATTGTCTCTTATTCGTCAGCTCTTCTAGTTCTTTCTCCTGGTTTTCAAATGTCTGAAGGATTGTTTTGGTTGTTGGCCATCTCTTCATCTAGTCTTTTCAAAGACTGAAGAATAACGCAGCCATATATGGGGAAAGCCCAGTGCGTGTGTGGGATTACTTGCTTACATTATTTCAAGCTTCAAGCCTTTATTTTTAGCTATGTTCTAAAAAAGAAAGCGGAGAAAGAACTTTACAGTTATTAATCAGGGTTGTGTGGTCTCTATTTATAGGCTTTAAATTTCTTTTTTTTTTTAAGTGGAGTGAGTCTATTTATGCAACTGTGTTTTGATTAGGAGAACATCATTTCTATAAAAACACTGAGCTGTATTGCAGTGCCCATTTGCAGACTCAGCACTTCCCTCCTCCTCTTCCTGGCTCTGTGAGACTAATGGCTTCCTGTTGGAGAGGAACTCAGTCAATCCCTTTGTGTCCTTTGTGTACAAAGAATGACCAGTGACGTTCTCTGGGCTCGTTTTCCTCAGTTCCCCAAAGGAGAGTGTTTATTAATTGGCCCTTGCGGAATGAGTTGTAGCAGGAAAGTGATAGTCCTTGGGCGGAGAATCGCAGGGTCCCCCACCAGCAGCTCACCGTGTAATCTGGGCAAAGCGGCTGCACGCCTGAGCTTCCTGCACCTCTACTCTCCTCTGCCTCTGACCCAGGAGGCTTAAGGATTGCTTTCTTGATCTCTCTGTGGGACGACAGCCAATGTTTGGCCCATCCAGAGATTGACCAAGTGCAGAAAAAGACTTGATTAGGCCCTGAAATTCAGTGATATTCAGCCTGGAGGGAAAAAAACAATCTCTTATTGAATTTGAAAACCATGAAAAACCCATCTGAAGGTGAGAAAATAGGCTTATGGGTTTGTTCTTTTTAAAAATTCTCTGGCACAGTGTACATGGATGAGATTCTGTAAGCAGGCAGCAGCTAGCCACTTTCTGCCTATAAAGAGTGATTTGTTATCCATGTATAAAAGACGTGTAGAGAATCACACAAATCCTTTAGCATGCAACTGTAATGATCACAAATTGAACACACTCACGTACCCAGCAAACAAATCAAAATAAAATGTTTTCAGGCTCAGGCTGCTGTAGCTCAGCGGATTGAGCACAGGCCTGCAAACCAAAGTAAAATGTTTTCAGGCATCCCCGAAGCCCTTCTTGTGCTGCTTCCAAATATTATTGCCTCCTTCCTACACAGAGGCGAGCATCTCTTGACTCATAACACCATGGAAACTTTTGTCTAATTATGGACTTTCTGTAAATGAAATCGTATAGTATATAATCTTTAGAGTCTGAATTCTTTTGTAGAGTGAACTTTTTCATTGTAGATTGTTTCATTGGATAGTTCATTGTAGATTGTAACATATTGTTGTTCCCTCTGTTTCCCATCAAGTGGGTATTTTATTTTTTTTAAAAAAGCTGTCTTTTCCTGGCTCCTGGGGTGGTGGCCAAGTACTGTGAGACCAGACCTTTTTCCTGGTTCTTTGGTGGGAAGCATAGTTCAGTAGTTATGAAATGAACAAATCATTCCAGATATTTCCAGGAAGTTGATTTGAGAGATGCTGAATGTGACATAAATTAGCCACCTGTGAAGCTGCTATTGTTTCACTGGACATCCCTTAAAGAATGAAGAAAGGTGGCAATACAAGAGTCATTCAGACACCATGGCCATTAATATAGAGTCCTGCTTTTATCCCTCTTGTGGACCAGGCAGTTCACCTCTTTGTCTCTGGGTGAATGTACTGTTGATTCTTAAGTACTGAGGAATAAAGACCCTGAATGTGTATGCTCTTCCTGGGTGTTTGGACTTGCCAACCCCATGGTTCTCTCAGGCTCTTGAATTCTTGCTTTTAATTACTTTCAGAAAAGTAGAACAAAGCCCAAAGTAGGCCAGAACCCTGGGAGGGGCTTGGCCTGGGAAATCTCTACGGAGGCAAATGCTGAGATAGAGCTGCGTCTCTCTAGCCGGGCCTTGGACTGCTCTCTGCACAGGCTGTGCCCCACAAATCCTCAGACCTTTCTCTTTTACTGAGGCCTCTTTTCTGTGCTCAGAAACGCTTATCTCAGTGTGTGTCTAAGGATATAGACAGACTGACTGCTGAGAAAGGGGGTTAGGAAGATAAGTGATAAGAGCATATTTCCTGAGATGTAGCCCAAGAAACAGAATCTCCTTCCTCCTCTAGTTCTTTCTCTTCCCCTCAGATTGATGACTATGGAAATGACAGGAAAAACAGATGGTCCAAATGTTGGCTCTTTCACATATCAGCTGTTGGTGGTTGGTAACCTACTCGTTCTTCCTCCCTCCATTCAGTCATCCCTCAATCCGTTCAGTCACAAGTGATTCCCAAACACTGACTCTGTGCCAAGCACCATTTGATTCAGAGAAGTTAAGTAATTGGCACAAGATCGCCCAATGTTTAGTTTCGTTGGCTTTTGGAGTCATCTAAGGAGTTAGATGTACCCATTTGGATGTACCCACTTGGGTAAAATCTGTTCAAGTGGGCTGGTGCCTGGCTGGAGGGAGGATCCGGTACAAGACCTGACAATGTCTGGGCTTCCTGTGTGTGTGAAGTCCTGGAAGAAGAGAGGGGTGTTCCTTTTCCTTGGTCCACAAAGGAGAGGATAAAATACAGATAGTGTCAGAGTTCAAAAGCACCTTAGATAGCATTCCTTCTCCCAAGAGGACTTGTGAATAACTTTGTAAATCAGTTGAAGGATTTACTTGTGCCTTCCGAGTTCTGCTTGCCTGATGAGGCTGTCTTGTTTGAGAGGTCCCATATTCGAGGTAGCCTGAAGGCTATGTATGTGAATGTACAGATCTGGTTAGAATCCTAGCTTTGCCTCTTAGTTCCATTCTCATTCATTCATTCATTAGCTCAGTTTACAAAGGGATTTGAAGCAGCTCTTGCCACTTGTCTCTGTGTGACCTCTCTGAACTTCATATTTTATATCAGTAAAGTGGGGATAATATAATAAACTCCTGAAATTCTTGTACAGAATAAAGCGTATGATGTTTACTAAGCACTAGCCCAACTCTGAGCATGTAAGAGGCACTTGTAAATGTTGGTTTTATCTTTCACTTTTAATTAAAATTTTAGGAGCTTATCTACTCTTCTAAAAATTAAGCTACGAAGAATTTCATAAAATCTGGAAGCAGTGGATGAGTAGGAAAGGGTCGGAAGGATCAGCGCCATTCTGCAGAATTTCCCTGATGATGACAGTGCCGGCCTGCTTCTGCATCATGGTGGCTGCAGGGTGATAATAAGAGGAGGGTCAGTGGTGGCAGCTGAAGCTGTTGACCGAGGCAAAGACCGGTGTGGTGTGCGTGGGCTTCTGCAATTGCCAAATCTCCATTTTGGCATTGATTTTGATTAAGAATCTTTTCAACATCCAAGAGTGATCTGGAGTTTGGAGTCAGTTTTTATTTATACAGACTCCAACCTCTGGAAATGTTGCCAGACCTACTGGAAACTGGTGTGAATTAAAGCAGTAAGTTCCGGTTGTGGTTGCAGCAGTGCCTTCTCAGAATGGCTTTTTGTTTCTGGGCGTTGGATCTTCACTTTCCATCAAGGTGAGGCAGGCTTGGAGCGCAAGTGGTTTTACTCAGCTGAGGTGTAAATACCAGAATGGAAGGGACCTCTTCTATTCCTGATCCGTTTATTTTGTAGCAAGCTGGGCATAACTGACTGAAGATGATTTAATTCCGCCAGGCCCTGATAGCAGCCATTGAGATGCTGAGTTTTTGGTTTTCAGGGCTGTTTTTTGAAATCCTCTGGCCTTCTCTGTCTTTTCTCCTTTCTTTTTGCCCTCTTCTTGCTGTTCCCCGCTAGACTTTGGAGCCAGAAAGATCAGAACTGAGTTTCCTGGCTTTGCTACTTGACAGCTGTGGAAACTTGGACAAGCCAAGCCACCTCCCTGAGCCTTGGTTTGTTTGCCTGGAATATGGGGGCAGGTCACAGGATGGTAGTGAGGCCAAAATGAGATGGGTGTAAGAAAACCTCTGAGAGCACTGGGCACAAGGATGACACGATGACTGTCAGTGCCCTCTTCCCTCCCCCAGACCATCACTTTCCACGTTCTTTCAGGGCTCACCTTCCTGCCAGGATTGGGAGGGAGCAGTTGCTTATGTGGAAGGGAAGAGGGGGAGGAGTGAGCACTTCCAGTGAGGCACAGGAGAGGCGGAGAAGATGGGTGAGAAGAGTGCTCAGTGAGTCTGAAGCTCCGAAAGGGGGCCACTGTATCTGTAAGGGAAAGAGTTGGGGACCACAGTGGAGGAGGAGGCAGGATCTCATTAGGACATTTTAAAGATTGGAACCTTCCACCCAGAGGCAGCAGGAAGCCATTGAGAAATCATAAGCTAAGTCATGATAAGGTTTGGGTGCTGCATGGAGAATAGACTGGAGGCAATGTGAGTAGAGCTGGGTATAGAATTAAAATCTTTAGGCACTGAGTGGAAGACAACCTGATCTAGGGTCCCCCACATCTGGCTGTGTATCAGAATCACCTAGGAAACCATTTCAGAATATACATTTCCAAGGCCAGATCCATAAAGTGACAACCTACAGGGACATTAGGCATTTGAGAACCACGGCTTCAGTCTATAAAAATGGCTTCTTCGTGGCATCCTGTGAGACAAAGTAGGTAACTCGAGGTGATACAGACCAAATTCTGCTGTTTGCACCTGTCTTTGAGTTGTACGCTCCCACAAACACTAGTTCTGTTTCCAAAAGGACCCTTGACACCTTGTCCCCAGCACACACACCCCTATTCCAAGCCGGTGTTTCTGCCCTGGAGCCTTTGGATGCTAATCAGATGCACACTGGTACGTGTATTGAATTCAGGCTGCACTTGCCCTCTCCTGCTTGGAACTACTGGAGAGTGAGGCCAAACCAGCATTTAAAGGTCCTTCTGATGCTTTTTTTATGCTGTGTGAATCACTCATGGTGAGGAGAGCATGTCCTGTCTTATAAGGCCCTGTTAGCCAAACCCAGATATCCATCCCTAAGTGCCCTGTGTGTGTCTGACAATGGGGATTTCAACTCAAGCTGCTTTTGCCCTTCATGGGGCATGGGGGAATGAGAGGTAAGGAAGCCAGGAAACCAAAGCTAATTGTATTTCTTCTAAGTTCTGTCATTCCCAGGTGGGTTATTAAATATTCAGATGGTAGTAAAGATTCACAGACATAAAGTATTTTTCTTCCTAGAAGGCTATACAGGAAAACTGATGTTGCTGATTATTTTGGGGAAGAGAGATTGGGGACATTTGGGACTTATACTTTAATTTTGTACCTTTCTGTATCGTTTTGAAAATGTTAATCAAGATTATAAATTATGCACTGGCTGATGTGGGTCAGTGGATTGAGTGCCAGCCTGTGAACCAAAGGGTTGCTGATTCGATTCCCAGTCAGGACACATGCCTGGGTTGCAGGCCAGGTCCCCAGTATAGGGTGCACGAGAAGCAACCGTACATTGCTGTTTCACTCTCTCCCTCACTCACTGCCTTCCCCTCTCTAAAAAATAAATAAAGCCTTAAAAAAAGATTATAAATTACTTTTTTACATCACCTATTTTTGAGCTATAATTTATATATAATAAAATGCACCCATTTTAATGTGTATTTTAACGAGTTTTGACAAGTGTATACACTCATATATAATCACCACCACCACAAACAAGATCTAGAACATTCCCCATCACCCCTGAAATTTCCTTTGGGCCTCATCCTAGGCAACATCCTCCCCTCAGTCCCAGGCAACTGCTCATCAGGTTTTCATATGGCTGTTTTAATTTTTTTCTGTGTTCTTTTCTGTATTAAGAGAAAAACCCTTAATCTAAACTTTAAAAAATGAAAATGTTCAGTTAGGCAGGCAAGGTTTGACCCCCCCAACTGTCCACTCTAACTGTCCACAAAGCCAGGAGAGGGACATGTGCATGTATGTTTGTGAAATTGGCAGCTTTTCCCCAGTAGGGAGTGGGGAGATTGAGAAGCCAGTATTCAGAAGAGACCGTTTAAAAGGAAGTTAAATATTTTATTTTTAAAAAAAAGAGAGAGAGAGAGAGAGAGATGGCAGTAAATATGCTATAGGAGGATTGGTTATTTTTTTGTTTGCTCTTTTGTTCTCTATCATGTGTTTATTGTTTTTATTATAAGTAAAGTTAACATTTTAAAACAGCTGATGAATACCTACTTTCCTGTAAGGGAAGATTGACAGCAATATTAGTAATAGAATGAGAGTTTACAGTAAGCTGTGTGCAATACTAAAAGTTAGAGAGCTTATCTTCAGCGCTGACAGGAGGCCTTGGTTCTTATGTGAATGGAGAAAAGACTTTATTTTGTAAAGCATCTTCATTTAAATGTTAATTTAGATGTCAGCCAAATTAGGTGGGTGTGGTGGTGCTGTTCTTAGGAAACAGGAAAAGAATGAGAGGCTTGCTAACTGCTTCCATCTGTTCCCTGACATCCGACAGGTGATGTTGGGTTGGTCTAGACAGGCCACCGGAAGGTGTAAATAAGGTTGGTAACTGAAGGCATCTTGTTTCGCATGCTTGTCTGATGAGAATCACCTGGGGCACCTTTTAAACATACAGATTCTCAGGCTTTACCCCAGACCTTTTGAATCATGTTCCAGGCGATTCTTCTGATTAGCAAGCTTAGAAAAATACTGCTTTACAGACTTCGCACACTTCTGAGTAGGACGGTGATGGTGAAATTTTCTCCACCCAAGCAGGGACAAATGCTTATAACTTCTGTGATTGTAAATTGGGGCCTGGTCTCTAGATTGGTGTGAATATATTTATTAGGATTTTGCCTATGAAACCTGGATTTTACATTTCTCTAGGATTTCTATGGATGTCTGAGGAAGGTGCTAAAATTTTAAGTAGTATCCTCTGCCCTTAACTTTTATGCATTCCTCATAAGATTGAGGGAATGTAGATCATGTTGTGGAAGCTCAGTACCTTTACTACTAATGTACTATTCAGTACATTTACATTTACACATGATACTGGAGATCTAAAGCATTATTATTGGAGAAGGGCTTCAAATTGCCTGCATGGTAGTAAGTTGAAGTTTTTCTTGTGGTTCATTTGGGATGTGTTTTCTCTGGATAGTTTAGATTTGAATAATGTAGTAGGCTTTGGGATGTTTGTGGTTGTGTCATTCATTAATTTTATATTGAATAATATCAAGTATCTTTTATAAGCAAATCACTGTGCTTTAAATAAAAGCAAATAGTTCAACCTGTCACTCTCCTGTAAAAACAAAAGAGGTAAGTAATTAAAATAACTATAGCACACAAGTTGGTCCTAAAATTTTTATGCAAAGGCAAAGGACCCAGAATAGTCAAAATAATCTTGAAAAAGAAGAACAAAGCTGGAAGAGTCACACTTCTCAGTTTCAGAACTTACTGTAAAGCTACAGTAATCAAGATAGCATAGTGCTCTCTTAGGATGGATGGATGGATGGATGGATAGATAGATAGATAGATAGATAGATAGATAGATAGATAGATAGATAGATAGATAGACAGATAGATGGAATAGAACTGAGAGTCCAGAAATGAACCCTGACCTTGATGGTCATTTGATGACAGTTCAGGGGGTAAGGGGGAAGACCAGTCTTTCCAGCAAGGGGTTGGCACAGCTGGATTTCCACATACAAAACAGTGAATTTGGACCTTTACTCTGCACCATACACAAAAATCAACTCAAAATGGAAGACAGACCTGAATGTAAGAGCTAACACTATAAGACTTGAGGAAAGCATAATAGAGCTTCATGACCTTGGGTTAGACGATGATTTCTTATATATGACACCTAAAGACCAAGCAACCAAAGAAAAAATAAATAAGTAAGACTTCATGAAAATAAAAAAGTTTTGTGCTTCAAAGAACACCATCAAGAAAGTAAAAAGATAACCTACAGAATAGAAGAAAATATTTGTGAATCATATATCTGATTAGAAACTGTATCCAAAATATATAAAGAACTCTTCAATTTAACACTAAAAAGAAAACCCAATGTAAAACTTGGCAAGGAATTTGAATAGACATTTTTCAAAAGTAGATATGCAAATGGTCAAGGGGCCCATTGGAAAACACTCAATGTTGTTAATTAAAAAAATGCAAATCAAACCCACAGTGAGATGTCACTTCAAACTCACTAGAACGGCTATAATTAAAAAAAAAAAAGACAATGACAAGTACCCACAAGAAGGGGAGAAAGTGCAAACATCCTACCTTGCTGGCATGAATGTTATATGGTACAGTCCCTTTGGAAAACAGTATGGCAGTTCCTCTACATATTAAGCATATAGTTACCATCTGACTCATTAATTCCATTCTGTGGAAAGAAATGTCCATCAATTGATGGATGGATGGATAAATAAAATGCAGCATTTTTATATAATGGAATATTATTTGGTAATAAAAGGAATGAAATACAGATATATGATACAGTAGGGATAAAAACATGCTGAGTGAAGACAGTCTTGTATGATTCTACTTACAGGAAATAAAATAGGCAACTCAATAGATATAGAAAGTAGATGAGTGGTGGTCAAGGTCTGGAGAAGGTGGAAAATGGGGATTAATATGAGTTCTAGGATTCTTTTTGGGGGTGATGAAAATGTTCTGAAACGAGATATTGGTGATGGTTACACAACTCTGTGAGTATACTGAAGACCACTGAATTGTGTGCTTTAAAAAGATGAATTTTATGTTATATGAATATCTCAATAAACCTGTTATTTTTTTAAAAATAATTATTACACAAGGTATTTTGATGATAAATGCCAAAAAGAAGAATTTCAGATGATGGAGACATTGTTTCCAAGTTGGGTGGTAGGTAGGCTGAAGATTTATCACCTATTTGAGTTGGGTGGCTTTTAAGGAAGATGAAGATTTGGATGTAGCTGTTCCCAGACGGAAGAGTTCTGAGTCCCAGAATTCAGCTTAAGACAAGATGAGAAACACAGGAATGTCTTTGGAAGGGAAGTTGTAGTTCAGTTTAGCGTTTGTAGGGGGCCGGTGAAAAGATTTAATCTAAGACATAATCGGAAGGGCAGGTTGGGCCCATATTAGGGGGAACCCTAAAAGCCAGCATAAGGAATTCTCTGCTGTATTTGGTCAGCTCCTGGAAGTTGATTAAAAATGACATACCTCAGAGCTAAATATTTGAAAGATTAACCAACAGCAGAGTGTTGCTTTAAGTGGAAGTGAAGAGCTCACTTGTGAAGATACCCATTAGGAGCCTGTTGCCATTAGTTTGAGAAAAATTCTTTCCTCTTTTACATTACCTAAAACTGGAATTACTTTGATTAAGTTCTGGGCCTTCTCATACCAAGTTGGTGAATCTGAAAGGCCTCAAACACACACACATTCTACTTCACTTCCTGGGAAAATGAATCACCGTTTCCTAGCAAAGAGCTGTCTGGGTTGCTGAACAATAGTGTGGAGGCCCTCGCTTGGCCAGCCCGTTCGCTTTGGCTCACTTTTCTTCTACTGCTCACCACCCGTGTTTCTGTTTTTATTTTCTCTTCCCTTCCTTCCTCTCCCTTTTCTCTCTTCATTTTGTTTCTCACTGGGTCTATTGTCTCCCTTCCCTTCTGCTTTCCCTCCCCACCTCCAATCATGAGACAGTTTAGCAAAGAAAATGACCATTACCTGTACTTTTTTTGTACAACATCAAGAAAGCTTGATGTTAGCTATACAAAGAAAAGAAAGTGAAGAAATCTCATTAAGCATTAATATATAGGTGGTGTCAGTGAACATTTTAATGGAAAGTGTGCTACTAATGATAAACTTTTTTGTAGGTAAATTTTATTTTAAATGAAAATTCTTTCAAGTCCGTAACTTCCAGATCTCATGAGTATCTCAACATTCCCATTTGTGTCTTGCCATAAAAGTCTTTTCTTTCAGTTTGTTGTCTTCTGTTTTGATGTCCTGAATAGCAAACTTAAGACCCAGAAGGTGCCTCAAGTACTGCATTATAACGTGGCCATTGCATTCCTGAGACATCCTAGGGAGTTAAAAGATTGTCACATTTCAGAGTTTCAAAATGAGGTTATCTGAATTATCCCAACTATCTAATTTATGGTTTCTAGCAAACACTTTTGATCTTGGATTACAATGATAAGGACTTTTTTTTGTTTGTGCTATTGATAAGGACATTTAAGAGATGGCTCTAGGCATTTTTGACAAGGTTAGATTTTTCCAGTATGCACAAGCAGTTAGACTTTAGCTGCAGTGTGGGTATACAGATGGAGTTATCCAAACTCAGAAGGAAGTCTGTTTTTTGGTGGGGTTTCTTTTTGTTTTTTTTTTGGTTTGCGGGGAGTGTTGGTAGGGTTACTAAAGGCAACACTAAGTGGGTTGGTTCTTTTGCTGTATTCAAGTGAGATGTTGAATTTGTGTTGAGACCTAATATTAAAGATAAATACTGTGACATCATGAGATAAAGGGAAGAAACAAGGAGGGAGGTGTGGAGCCAGATTTGGAGTCCGGAGGGCTACTTTTGAACAGTAGCTCTGTCACTTTGTTTTTCTGACCTAAGTTGCTTCATCTTTCTGAGCTTGAGTTTTGTCAACATAAGATGAGGTAGTTGGGGAGATCAAATAAATTAACTCATGAGAAGATGTGACGTCTGACTTACTAGAAATGTTGAGTCCTGCGGAGACTTTAGAGAGTTTGCCATTCATATTTTAGTAATAATATTTTAATCATATATACAACAGTTTAACCGCCCCCCCCCATTTGGGTAATTATATTTCCAGAGATATAATTTTCTGAATTAATTAGTTAACCATGTTTCACAAACTATGGTTTATAGCTGATACTTAGTAAATGGAAATCGTGTGTAGTCCAGAAGTTTATGCTCAAGGTGGCGCTGTTTCCCCATAAATGTGGTGACATTTTGCATTTTTATCTATATCTGTTCTAAGTCAAGCAAATAATTGAATATATATTTAGGACTGTGTTAGCCTTCTGTAGTCCCAGGCCTTCTTACCTTGTGGGACCTTACCCAATGTTGCATCTTAGAAATACATCATGTCATGTATTTACTATAACTTACATATAAGGGTTGTCATAATTAACTAGTTGACCTGATATATTTTTAAGACATTTATTAAAACAATACTTAAAATTTTATAGCTTTCTTTTTGTATTTTGGAGTCACTTATGCTTTTAGATCTCAAATATATGAGGAGCTTGAAGGCCCTGGCTCCTAATGGGATAAATGATCTAATATAGTTCTTCCTCACACTGATTATATAGTGCAAGGGAAAATATTCATGCCGAACTTCGTTTTTGCTAGTAATCTGTGTCAAGGCCATCATATTAATTGTTTCCAGCTTGTTGTCAAAACTACACAATTATTTTACAGGTGTCATCATTCTGAGTTTAATGTAAAAATTATTTCATTTTGTTTGTTTTTAGATCCGGGGATTTCTGTCACGGTTTGATAATGTCCTTCCTGTCAGCCTGGCATTTGACAAATGTACAGCTTGTTCTTCCAAAGTAAGTCATTCTGAATTTTAGGGACTTGTCTTTTAAAATAAGCCCATCAACCTTACTAGTCAAAGACACTAAAACCAACTGAGGGCCTTTGAGGGGAGGGGTGGAGTCTAAAAAACCAGAAAGGGCTTTGTTTTCATTTATCTGTATTCATTCTCATAGAGTAACCAGCCTGAGGCAGTTTGATTTATAGTGTACAGAGAGACTGAATTAGATGTTTTAGTTCTGTATCAATACTTGCATCTGGTAATTTTGGCTTGAGTTTTACTGGTCTTTGTTCTTTCCCAGACAGTTCCTCCCTCTCATAGACCATCATAGAGCCACTTTTAAGTGTTACTCAGAGGATGGGGAATACCAGGCAGTCTTGGTGGTGTGTCTTTTGGAGAGCTGTATAATGACAGAGAGAAGTAAATGGAGGTCGGGAGCCTGGAGGGGGAGCAATAAAAGGGCCTGTTCAGCTTTGATCTTTCCAGAGGCTCTAAAAATAGACCTGGTATGTCCTCCATTGTAATGGGGTACGACTGATATATCTCAAAACTACAGTAATGGCATCTCATTCTTTAATAGGCTTTGAGGTAGTCTGAGTTATTTTTACATGTTTGCTGCATGTTATAGTTAATTTCCTCTTTGGTGTCTCTTTAAGCCTCTAACACCCAGTGATTTAACCTGAGCTTTTAAAACTCATAATTCTTGATAAAACTTTGATGTTCAAGTATTATGCAAAATAATGTTATGGTCAATAATCTGAAACTCTGGCTTCTCAGTTATAATTTGAGACCTCTTTGCTGGGTAGCCTACATCTGGCAGTATGGAAGGGATTAAATTCTAGGGAAATTTGCTCTGCTCTGGCTTGATTAGCTTTCTTTGAAAACTTCACTTGGGTCGTATCTTATGAGAAGTATAATCCTGCCAGTTTTTCTAAAAGTTAACTCAGATTGACAACAATGTTGGTAAATTTGGTTAATTTTATGTGCTCAACAATTTAGAGTAATTTTTTTTTACTTCAAAAGTAAGCTAAGCTCCTGCTTTATCAAGTGTGTATGTTGAGATGTGAAACATACCATTTGTTAGGAGTTTTTCATGAGCGCATTTTTTCTATAGTTTCTTTAAGGTATCTTAGATCTGCTCAAGTCAGGGTTTCAAGGATATCTGTGTGCACTTCTGTGTTCAGAAATGAAAGTTTTAGGATTGTATGCTTTTTAGTGGAGCACATTTTTTTCTTTGAATGGCTGAGCTAATTGATCTAAAAATAACTTGGCAGTAGTATTAATTCTCATATTGAAATCATTTGGCGCAGGTGCCAGTTTTTCTGTGATTTTATGTAGATCTGGCTAGTCAATGAAATAAGAGTAGTTGGGCTCTCTAAATGAAACTCAAACAGTCATTCTTTCTTGTTCTTGCTCTAATTAAATTAGCCCTTGAGATACTGTTTATGAAAGAATCACAAGCATACCCATTAACTAAGGTCCCTTATATTGTATCTTTTGAAAGAGAACAGCTTTGCATTTTGTTTTCACACTTATTGTAAGCATTACATTAAATATATGTATCACTTTTTTGTTAGCATAATTATTTCCTCTTGGTGGTCATTCTGCGAGTCCTGCTTTACATAAACAAGCTGGCCGATTTAATACAAACTGACTTGGATTTTAACAGCTGTGCTCTTCCCATAGTGATCACTTTTCATGTGGTCAGGGTATTAAATTTCCTTTGTGCTGGAAAGGTTGCTTCATTGGTACACGTATTTCCTTACAGTAGAAACACAGCATTTACTTACTTGGCTAACTTCTTTATTCACTTAGGGGAATGTCATTCTCTATTATCTGCAAACCCAACATTAATACTTTGAAATGACAAATCCAATTACAGTTTCGTCTCTGTGCATGTGAATTTTTCTTAATGCATACTTAGCATAATATTTTTTATACTGAGTCATATCATAGTTGTTACTGTTTTAAAAGGATTCTTTGGGCTAAGAATGACTTTTGAAAAATTCTCCTTTGCCATCTATGAAGTAATTTTTTCCCTTGGTAGTTTTCACCATTAAAAAAAAAAAGAACTAGGCCATACTTGTCTTGATTGAACCACAGATGCAGACAGAAACATTGAGGAGGTAGAATAAGTTCAACTGAGTAATAATGTTCTTGTTCACATGTATAAAAATAATATTTAGCATTTTTATAAGGCTTGAGGTGGGGAAGAATACCGTTCTTTACTTCTGTGGCAGAGAAGGCTGAATCATCTACACATAAACCATTCTTACCCTGTTTGATTGTAGCTTGGCCTGTAGCCAGGTGAACTGTTCTGTCTTACAGAAAAGCTGTCGAAGAATCTGGAGGCAGGGGAATAGTGAACAGTTACTTTCATTCCAATTTCTGTTGATTATCTTGCAAGACTTTCTAAAATGACAGTATCTGCCATTGAGATTTCAATAAACCCTATTGGAAGGTACATGAATTTTGGGTGGTTTTTTTTTTTTAATTTCTAAAAAGGGATTTAGCGCCAACCAGAGTTTTGTGGAATTACTTTACTATCAGAGGGAAAAGTACCATTTTGAAACCAATATTCTTGAAGAAGTTTCTCATAATACATTGAGTTAGTTTGTTTTTGTTAGCCCTTCACCTAAATATTTTTGGAGGAAGTTAGGGTATTTTTTGGTAGTTTTTTTATTTTGATATAATTTTAAGTTTCAGGAATAGTACAAGGAATTCCTGTATACCCTTTACCCAGATTCATCATTTATTTACATTTTGTCCTGTTTGTGCCTAGAGGCTACTTTCCCTCCCCGCTCTTCCACTCCCACTTCTCTTTCTCTTAAAACTTTGAGATTAAGTTGGAGACATTGTAGTCTTTTATAACTAAATTCTTCAGTGTGTTTCCTAAGAACGAGAACAAGGATGTTATCTTAACCTAAACACAATACAATTATCAAATTCAGACAATTTAATGTTTATACAATACTGTTATCTCATCCACAGTCTATATTTCAAATGTTGTTATTCGTACCAGTAGTGTGCTTTATAGGTTTTTTTGTTTTTTTTCTCTTCCCAGACCAGGATCCAATTCAGCATCAAATAGTTGCATTTAATTGTCATGTCTCTTTGGCTTTCCTCAATCTAGAAATGTTCCTTAGCCTCTCTTTGTCTTTATTAACTTAACATTCTGATATTTTGACAGTTATTTTTGTAGAATTTGCCTTGATTTGGATTTGCCTACTGTTTCCTTATGATTAGGTTCAAGTTCTGAGTTTTTGTCAGGTATACCAGAGAAGTGATGGTGCATCCTTTTGTCAGGAGGCACATGATGTGTGTTACCCCCTTTAGTGATGTTGTTATCCTCCTCTCTGTATTTGTAACTGACCTCTCCAACAGTGCGAAACCTGGATCCCACTACCCTGGATATATTTCACTTGCTCAAGTCTAGATTACACAGAAAGTAGTTTCAAAATTGCTAGCCCATACTACTGCAGAAAGTAAACCTACTAACTGGAGTTTAATTGTGAATGGTTCTTTTTTCCCCCAGGTAATGTTTATACACAGTGAAATAGATGACTCTTAAGAGAATTCTATAAGTTTTGACAAATGTATCAACACCCATGTAATATACATTTTAATCAAGACATAGAACATTTTCATTACTCCAGAGGGTCCCCCTGTTCCCCTTCCGGCCAGTCCTGGGGGAGGGAGGCAGTGTGTTGATTATTGTGACCATTCTCTTTTCCCATGAAGAGAAGGCCAGGCACCTTGTAGTGTTCTATGTTACAATAGCCTTGTTTCTGGAACCCAGAAGTTGGCTAGAAATTTCTGTCAGATCTGCAGTCAGGAGCAGGGCTCTGCTTGAAGAGACTGCACGCAGAGTATTCTTGCCCCGTTGCACTGTTCTGTCACCCACTTTTGTGGTGTTGCAGGAGCGGCCCGTTGTGAAGAAGCATGCCCCAAACTTGGTTTTCATACCATCTGGGACCTGTCTGCTTCACAGATGTAGTAGGATGTGCCCAGAAACCTGATCTTGAGATTTTGATTAGCAATTGGCAACCCTAATGAGGGACTCACTGTGGTGTTTACTATGCAGTGGGCTCTTCAGTTCGTCGATGGCTTATGATTAAACTTCTCAAAGTGTCTCGTCAACTTTTTGTAGGCATCTGTGTTTGTGTCTTGAGGACAGGTAGAGAGGGTGGTATAGGACTCATATATGTTAGCTGGTATCATCATTTGGTAAATTATACTTTGTTTTGCCTTTGTCATAGCCATCTTATCCATTTGTCTTTTAATATTATGTAATCCTACCTTTTTTCTGTCATAATTTCTTTGTAAGTTAAAAGGCATGAAATATCGATATTAAACTTGGCTACTTAAACTTTAAGAAAAAACTGTCCCAAAGCAACCTATTGCCTAAGAGTTCTGCAAATGTACTATTTCGAAGCTAGAAAGTCAGATCATATTTGCAAGGGAAAGCTGAAGTCTTCCTGTTTGTCTATTAGCAGGCATTCATTTATTCTACTGACGTTTGAGTCCCTGCTGAGTGCCTAAGATACAAAGATGGTTAAAATAGTCACTGCCCTTAAGGAACACTATCTAGCGGGTGAGACAGGCACATAAATCATTGAGGATTTCCTTTATATTGCCATATGCTCCACAGTCAAGTTACATCCTCTTGTTATGGTGTCCTAGTACCAATCTGTAAGTGGAAAAGACTGGGGAAGGCCTTGCAGAGAAAAACTTCTGAGTTGATACTAAAGGATGAGTAGGGATTTCTAGAAACACATGGGAGAGAGGACAAGAGGAAGGCATTCTAGGCAGGGGGAATTGCATGAATAATAACCAGAGGCAAGAAAACGTGGCACATTTATGAAGTTGTCCAGTATAGCAGTTGTGACAGCCTGAGACACCTAATTCCCTGTAAATTGTCCTCTTGTCTTTGTGAGTGCTACTTCAACTTCAGCTATTCTTGATTTGGAAGCTGGTTAACACTTGAGACTGCTGTTTTGAATTTTGTAATTCCACATAAAACTCTTTCTTACCTTAGGGGGTTTCCTAGCCTTAAGAACCCAGCAGCTGCAACAGGGTGGTTTGGAGGCCAGGAAGTTGGTCAGGGGATTTCCAGGGTCCTGGCTCTCCTCCCTCGCTGGCCGCTGGCCGGCTGAATGGCCACGAGCAAGGTGCTCCCCCTCTCTCCTCCTCCATTTCTTCTTTTGTTAAATGAGTCAGTCGGATGAGATAAGCTCTGGCTCTTTATCGACACTCAAAGTTACTAGCTTTTATATTTTCTTAATTTTATTTTATTCCACGGCAGTCCATTTTAATGATTAAAATAACAGAAAATATATTTAAGGATAAAAAAAGATAATCACATTCCAGCCAGTCAGACCACCATTAGCTGTTACTCTCTACCCTTTTTGACTTAGGAAAAAAATCTATGTGGATATAGGTACATGTAGATCATTTTTCTCTCTGAACATTCCTATTATAAGTTTGAAACTAGCTTTAGAGAGAGGGATTTATGGTGCTGCACCAAGGATACTCCCTGCTCCGCTGATATGATAGGGTTTTAAATCTCAATCATTTACAAGGACTGGCCAGAGCCCAATCGGAAGAGCTCTCCGAAGCTTGTGCCAGGAATTTTTGCATAAAACTTCTCAGTGGCAAATATTACTCAAAACTAGACTGCAGACAGGTTTTCCTCGTCCTTTCCAAAAGGGACATAAATCTCTGGTTTGGAAAATGATGAGTAACCTCCAGGTTCCCTTTCCCTATCTCCTTTATCCACTGAGCCCTCAAGTCTTCTGTTTTAATGTGTGATGGGTTCCATATGTAAGGTTGTGTGGTGTAAACTGTGTCCCACATCTTATCCTTAGCAACTAGTGTTTCTCCAATCTCCAGAACTGCTTGTTTCCCAAAAGGAGATGGAATATCTAGCCAGAGCCAGTGTGGAGTATTTAGTTACAAGCTCTAACCTCAGAGCTCTTGGCTCTTCACCTCCTTGAAAAACCTTGGACATTTCTCCCTTTGCTTCAATTTCCTCATCCATAGAGTGGGGAAAATATTTTCTGTTTCCCAGGGAAATTGCAATGGCTGACGTGTCTTCTGTTCCCTGTGACCAAGTACCAAGGCCTTTGCCCACTCTTGGGACTGATGTTGACATCAGAAATTAGAAGAAAACAAAGACCCCTGTGATCACATTTCGTCTCCTGGGGTCTTTGGAACCCTTTTTGGGCTCACTGTTTGTTCACAAACAGGTACAGTGAGAGTTCTGATTGAAGGTCAAGGCGCCCTGGCTCAGAGAGGCTGTAGAAATCTTGCATCAAAACTCATGACAACTACTGCCAGAACCTTTTCTGTGATTCCAGAGAATTCAGCCTTGCTTATTACTTCTGACCTGTGGTCTTCTGAGACCACCCAATCAGTAGTTAAAGCTTGTGCTGCTTACACTGTTCCCTATCACCTGTGGTCACCAAGACACACCAGCTTGCCTAAACATTTTTTTCTTACTGGATCCTTTTTACCATCCAGACCAGAAAGGTTAGGACTGTGTGCTCCTCCATGGTTCCACTGGCTGCTTAGCCCAAGCATATTCTTCAGATTATTGAAAATATGGGTTCCTTTTAGTTTGGAATTAATCTCATTCACTTGAAACCTTCCTCCCACGCCCATCCCTTGACATAGGGGTTCTTAAAATTTTTGAGTCACCGGCCTTGTTTAGACTGATGAAAGCAGTAGACTCTGCTCTCCTGAAATATGCAAAGCCAGACAGTTTTGCAGACAATTTCAGTAGCATGAAGTCCCTGAAACATGCCTGTGGATCCTAGTGGAGCACCCTTGCTCTGTGCATTTTTCTTTGGTACCATTTCCATGCTCTCCTGGATGAGACACGGGCGAAGTGTTGCAGCCAGCACCACTGCCACCATGATCTCTATGTATGGCTTTGGAATGTCGCCAGGTCTCTAGGTAGGAGGACTTGTTTTTCCCACTTACAGTAAAGGGAGGTGCAGGGGATGATCTACCACTAGATTTTGTTTTATGGTTCTGAGATTGTAGAATTTCTTGAATCAGCTATTTCACTTTTTTAAGACCAACTGCATTGCATGGGGGAACAGGGAAAAAGACTGATTTTGTTCGGAGTTCTAAGAGTTAGTTCTCCCTCCTCTGGTGGTGCATTGACTTGACTCCTGATGGGCAAAGAGTCCCAGCTATCATCTGTTCATGTTATTTATATTTATTTATTAATACATTCATCTTCCTTTTTATTTATATAATACATTCATCTTCTTCCCTTCTCCCTCTACTGTTAATAACTTTTGGAAAGTAATGGGAAAGGAACATGGTAGTAACTGCTAGGTTTTTTAAATAAGGGAGCCATCAGTTTGAATCGGGAAACTTTTCATGGATGTCCATGCTTATACGTATATGGGTTGTATACAGTATATGACTACTTAGGTTGAATGCTTAAAACACCAAAATACACATTTATAAGAGTTTATTTTAATCACTACTGTCATAGCAGCCCTATTCAACAAACATTGGAGCTCCTATTTCATGACGTATTTTTGGATGATACAAAAGCGAACAGGGCAGCCTCTGACATTTTTGATGATAACCTTCTGCACAAGATAATAAAGTTATATTGTGTGATTATGCAATTCAAGTATATCAAATTATTCAAACATCCTCACTCAAGAAAAGTTCCTAGCTTAGAAGAGGTATTTAATTCCTAGCAAGTGGTAGGAACTGATTAAATATGTTTGAACGGTGAGAAAAAAGAATGAATGATTTGGGAGATAAATAAATGAATGACACAGCGGGAGGGGAAAAAAGGAAGATAGCTTGCACCCTCTGGGAACTCACAGTCTGGTAGGTAGCTAAGACTCAGTAAGCAGAACACCCTTTGCCTGACAATATGGAGGCATGATTTATCATCAAGCCATAAATGGTAGCTATTATTGAATGCTAAATTTCAGTGTTCTGGGTATTTATTCAGCTGAGCTTCTTTCCAGCTTTTACTATCTCAGTTGCTTTAGTTGATGCTTTTGATGATTTGTTATTGTGTTGGAAGATCATTTCCAGAGTATATTAAAACGGGGAGCCTTTGGGATTCATCAAGGATGATTTAACATTTTACGAAAGGACACATTCTGGCAATGAGTTCTTTGAAAGGTTTTGCTTGCTCTCCTGCAGGACTTTTAAGTGTCTCACCATGTTATTTTTTTTTTCTAAAGGGCCTTTCTCTATCATGTCCAGGTATTTCTAAAAGTACTTGTAACAGTCTTTTTTTTTTGCTGGAGAAAATGTGAAAGAACTGTTTGAGAACATCCTATTCCTAAAGTTACTGTCCTTATAACTTGTTTATATAACATTTTATGTGATGATAGTGATAAATTCTAGAATGCCTGGCCTTCCCTAGTTTTAAGAAAGTCTTTCATCATAAAAGTTTTGTTCAAGTTTTTTTTTTCTTAATGAGAAGAAAAGACTACATATTTCATTTTTAACGTCTTGAATTTATAGTCATCTGACTAAAATTGGGAAATACCTCTTCTGTAGTCCTAAAATGGCTGGAAGTGTGCTAAATATGAACAGTTATAGGAGAATGGGTATAGCAAGTTTTGCAGATTAGAGGAACCATCTTGACACTGTGTAAGCGTGTGTTTAACAGGGCCTTGTGGACTGGCAGCATCGTTGGGGTAACTACCCACTCTTCCACGAGGACTGCTTTGAAGGGTATGTTGGGCAGGCACGAGGCCTGTCGTTGGAACTTACCCGTCGTCATCATTCTGAAGGGCTTAGGTGGCTTCATAGTCGACTCTGAGTTCACTGGGCCATTTCGATATTTTTAAGATCTCTATCAGCACTCCATCTTGGGAAAGAAATCCATGCAAAAATATGCTTCTGTGATATTTGTAAAGCCAGGAGAGCAGATTTGGGTTTCTCCCGCTTCTCAGTTGTACTTCACATTTCTCTTTCCTTTTATGCTGTCAACTCTTTCATGAAGGACCTTGAAGGGAGACGGTAACAAAAGTAAGGATTGAGGCAAGTAGCAGTTATGAATTGTTGCATTAACACCTCTCTCGTATCCCAGGTATGGAACATGAGCACAGTGTTGCTCTTTCTTAAAGAAGAAAGCCTGACTAAAAACCACCCGTAAGATTGCTACTGTGCGCATATCCAGATCTGTTGGCTCCATTTGACCTGACACACTTGTCTCCAATCACAATGCAAGCAGATTCTAAAAAATAAATGAATGCGAAATGACTTGCTAGTAAGTAGAATAACGTACATAAGTAAGAAAACAAAAACACACCACGTCACTTGGCTGTACTGGAGGAGTAAGAGTTATTTCACATCTGCTGTTCTTTGCCTAATCACTCACTGCTTCCTATTACTGAGAATATTCCAACAGGCATTTACACCTGAAAAATGAGACTTGCCCCGCCCTCTTACACCCCCTGCACAAGGACGAAAAGTCCCGAGAAATGGGCCCTCTCACAGTGTTCCCTGGGGGAGGCACTGTGTGCGTTTCAGTTCTGCTGTGCTGAAAACAGTTGACAAGTTCTTCTTGGGAAATTGCTTCAGATCTCACAATATTTTCCTCCTAATAACCTCAGCAGTGGTGAATTCTTGACCTTTGAGGGTGGGTTTGATTTTTTGGAAAAAGCCTAAAGTAATTTGAAGCTATGTGTCATGAATAAAGGGAAAGAGCAAGAAAAAAATTAAAATTTTAAAAAGAACTGCAAGAGCTTCACGTAGCTTGTGGGTCTGAATAAGTGAGAGCACCAGTTCGAGGGAACTCAAAGTACACCAACCTTCTGACTCAGAGCTGGCAGAGAGAGAATACCGTTTGGATTTGGTCCCTGCTGTAGAAATGAGCACTGGCTTCGAGAGAGTAGGGTCTGCTAACTGTGTGACCCACGACAGGTATCTCACACTTTCTGAGATTCAGTTTCCTTTGGTGGACAATAGGTAACATACCCTTTTAGTGGTGGTGAAGATTAAATGAGAGCTTCTGTGCTGAGTGTCATGTAGTAGGCACTCCGTAAATCTTTCTGAATACTCCTTTGTACGAGCAGAGATCGGATGCCATTTTCATTTCCTTTCATAAATGTTCTCACTTTGTAATTTACAGTCATAAAGCCTTTAAATCTTTAGAAGCTGACAAAAAGAGAGGGGAACAAAAAATGACAAGCAATTCTTGTAAAAGGATATGGTCTCAATAGGTGAGCAAATATTAATTTGCAGGTTATTAGGTTCTTTGTCTTTTTCTTTACTTTTCCCTTCTCTTTTCAAGTAGGCTCTTCATGTAGGGGTTTCATTATTATCCAAGATGAAGTTGAGGTTTCATGTTCCCTGTAGTATGCGCTAGGGGAGGGGGTGAATCCTCTTATTTCCGGAAGTATCTGTGCATAAAGTCAGGCGCACAACTTGAGAGATGAGCTGACATAAACTTTGGGAATGATTTCTTGACTGTGTTCCCTCTGAATTCTGGATTCCTCCGTGCTCTTAGAGGCAGGGATATAAGAGGCCTAGGATGGCAGTTCTGTGACAGCACCGGGCCTGCTGCCTGTCACTGCAGTAGCTCTTGTCCCTGTCCCACCCTGCTTCTCAGAAGCTGTTCCAGCCTTGCTTTTTCTTGCTGTTGCTATAAATGGGTTGGAGGCCAGTGGAACATGAGCAGGAAGCACCAGCTGCCTTGGCTTAATCTGTCCAAGCACTGCAGCATTTCTCTCTTCCTTTAGCGTCATGTTATGGATGTTTTCATTGTCCCACTCAAACCTCCAGAGAAGTGGCTGACCAAAGGGCTTCCCAGTCTGTTGGGTGGAGAGATCAATAGGCTCAGAGAAATGACCTGAAGGGCCAGGATTTCGAACTCCCAGTTCACTTACCTACCCTATCAAACGTCTCTCAGACAGTGATATAACAGGATGAGTTCGCACTTCAGGATTCTGATGTACTCTTTGGCAGGGAGAGGGGGGAAAGATTCCACTTGAGATTTTTAGCAGTTTTGAAAACTGGTTGGTTAAGCTTCTTGGTGAACCAGTTGGTTAACTTTCTCTGTGGGACTTGTTTTTTTTTTTTTTAAGGATACTCCTGACACCTAGAAAAATATATCTCTTTTTCTTTTCTTTCTTTCTTTTTTTTTTTTTGAGATTTTATTTATTTTTAGAGAGAGAAGAAGGGAGGGAGAAAAAGAAGCAGAGAAATATCAATGTGTGGTTGCCTCTCACATGCCCCCTAACTGGGAACCTGGCCTATAACCCAGGCATGTGCCCTGATTGGGAATCAAACCAGCAACCCTTTGGTTTGAGAATGTATTTCTTATAGTAACGTCTTTAGACTGCATCATCAGGAAAATCACGTGGGCTAGAGCACCTTCTTGGTGCCCTCCAGTACATAGGCAGGGTGTGAGGTAAGAGTTTCATAGTTTTTCTTTAAGATATTGTTTATGACAAACAGCTCATTTTCCCATTTTGGTTAATTTTCAGCTCAGATATATTTTTTAAAACATTTGGAGGATAGGGACATGTAGCTGCTAAGAATCCAAGAAACTACTGTTTTGAAAATGCAAATATTTCTGTTTTGCATCTACTTGAGGCAGTAGGATACTGTTAGTAGGATAGTTTGCCTCCCATCTATCTATTCCTTTGAATACAGATATTGTTTAAATGGCATTATTTTGACTTGAGTACAAAGTCCAGCTGGTTTTGGGGAGATCGCTGGGTCAAAATAATTGAGTATCATTGCATTCCAGGGGCCAAGAAACAGATTGATGGTATTTTTGGCAGGCTCCCAGACACAGCAAAACCCACACCCCAAGGCTGTCTCCATAGTTTCCTGTGGTTTTCTCACTAAAGAGAAATAGCCTATCTGTTGCAGGGTCCAGGATGACTAGTTTGTACTTCATCAGCATGATATTGCTGCTTTGAGGTTATGTCCCAACAGGCTTCATTTGGGAAATTTGATGCACCACAATTGTTGCCAGCTGAATTGAGCCAGCTTCATTGCTTCCAGTCATGCAGATCTTTTTGGTAGAAATTGGTAACTTCTGATCATTACAGGCTATCGTGGTACCAAGTGGTCTGTAACAATAAAGTCAAGTCTCAGACCAGATTCTGCCACACAGGTGAACATTTATTAGCAAGCAAGCAAGTTAGTTGTTCAACCTGTTCTTATATACTGAGGAAAACTCCAACCCTTGTCCTTCTCATGTGTATCGCACATCAGAGGTTCAGCAGAGACGAATGCAGACATATTCTTGTTACATGATTTATCATCTCACCTTTCAGTTGGATTAGGAGATGGAATCCTCTGTTAAGTCTCCAGACCCAGAACCAGAACCTTAGGCCTAGAGTGCCTAAGTCTGCCTGGTTTCCCAGATTCTTATAACCCGCATGTATATACAAGGTTGGAGGTCCCTGTACAAAACATACAGCCAACCCATACATCTTGAACACTATTACTTTCGTCAGAAAAAATTATTTCTCTGCTTCTTTGTATTCATTAGGGAATCCCCTAGTATAAATTTAGATATCTGTGGTTGATACACTCTGATTCTGGAGGCTGGACTTCTAATTAGTCTTTCAAATGTGAATCAATCACACCTGGGGTTTGCATTCCTGAGTAGGATACTTCAGATACCAATTAGCTACTCTTAGGAGGTAAAGGGAGAGTGTGTGGTACATATCGTATGTCTGTACACTATCACGCTGAAGTATTTTAAAATAAGTTATGGATGCTATAACAACAGGTATCCCTTTGTTTGACCTCGGAATATTGTGTCTTCCGTAGTGTTGCCAGCCACTGCTGAATGACCTGAAGTGTCAGTTGCCCACTGGCCTGTCATGATGAGTTAGCCAGAGTCGTGGATGAATGGTTCACCTACAGGGCAGAGAAAGGAGGGAAGAGAATTATAATTATTGTTAGTTTGTACACTTTGTGAAGCTCTTTTGTGTCCTTTCACCTGAACTTCTGATACATATGGAAGTAGTATCTCTCCCACCAAATTTTCCAGGTTAATCTTTGTTTAGAATCAGTGTATGAGTAAATTATAGGAACTGTAACTTGAACCCTTGCCCTTTATAGTTCCTGTGCACCATAAGGATAAGTTGCCACCAAGCAGATTGACCATGATTCTTTAAAGAATACCATAGCACTTTTTCACCTAGCAGTGGGTGTTGGCACAGTAAAGCCAAGTACTAATGACATAATACATAAGAGAATGTGAGGAGATTAGTACTTTAACTAGTGGTGAACCACATGATTCAACCAGCTCTCTTACTGATGTCAACCAAACGAACTACATAAATTATTTTTCAACAGTCTTCTTAATCATAAAAGAACTAATAAATTATAGGGAGTTATTAAGTTGAGGTTGGGGAAAGAATGTGAACATAGAGGAGTGAGCATAGTAGCACTAGCACCACTTTTGTCTTATGGGTGTTTGCTGATCAGGACAAGAAGGTTAAGAGCCCAAGATCACCTTTGGTGTCCTTTCAAGGTTAAAAATTGTATGACACCCAGACGGAAGTCATAAAGCCTGGGAAACCAGTGGAACCATTTCCCACTTTGAGTTGGGAATTCCCTGAAGAAATGCTCCTAGGAGCATTTCTTACCCTAGGAGTAAGGGTAACTGCAAGGAAATCAACTCTCACATTGGCTGCGGCCCAGTTTCCCAGTATATGAGTGGCCCAGAAACCTTAAAGCTTATTGAATTAAGATGATACTATTTCGCTAATGCCTATAGGTGCTACTTAAAAGCAATGAAATCTTCTTAGAGGAAGATACCATGATTCTAGCCCTCAGATCACTTCAAGTAATTTTTCAATTGCAGTATCATAAAAAAAGATAAAAAGCAAAGAAAGTAGTAAATATGTGGGTAACTCTAAGTGAACATTGATGGTATAAGACAGTACAACATTGGCTTTTTTAAAATATAGAAAGATTTAATATACAGGACAAAAATAACATGAGTTGGGAGGCGTTAAGTGGAAGTAGTCTATTCTAATGTTCACTTTGTCTTGGAAGAGGGTAAAGGTGTTAATTAACATTTGATTATGATAGTCAAGGGTATATGTTGTAAATAGACTTAAGTAGACTTAAGACTAAATAAGTAGAAAAACGTATAACTTCTAACTAATAATGGGGAAAATCTAATGAGAAAACAATTTTAAGGAAGAAGAAAGGAACATGGAATGAGTAAAAAAGATACGGAACACAGTGAGTGGTGGTAGACTTAAACCCACAAGCATCTGTAATTACATTAAACGTAAGTTGACTAAAGGTTGTAGCTGAAAGACAGAGATTATCAGACTAGATTTTTTAAAAGTATATGCATTATGCAAACAATATATCTTAAGTGTATGGATACAGAATAATTGAAAATAAAAATGTGGAGCTTCTGGGTTAGCAAACACATGGAGATTCAGGGAGAGTGGCGCCCCTGCAGAGGCACGGAAGCTCTGCACCCCTCCCCCACACTTGCCTCGTGCATCTCTTCCATCTGGGTGCTTCTGGGCTATACCCTATTATAATAAACTGGTGACTTAGATTAGCAAGT
Organism: Carollia perspicillata; assembly: GCA_004027735.1. Lineage (NCBI taxonomy): Eukaryota > Metazoa > Chordata > Mammalia > Chiroptera > Phyllostomidae > Carollia > Carollia perspicillata. The sequence continues at coordinate 1,803 of PVKM010003976.1, read as the reverse complement.
TGGGATCCAGTAATGATTTTTAGGTGTTCTTCCAAAGACTTAGAATTGTTTTAGACAGAACACAGTATACTAAAAATTGAGCAACAAACAAATTCAGCAGTTACCCACTGTATCACAGTGTCTGTGAAACACGTGAATTAGTCAGAAAGTTTTATGATTCAGCTTTTAAGTATCAAGTCACTGTGGCCCAGGTTTGAGGATGGATAATATTCAAATGAGTCAGTTTCATAGTTCCCATTTTGACTGTCAGGTTTACACCATAGTTTTAAGAAAGTATGCTGGTAAAATCTATAATATTTCAATGAAACATCCACAAGTTTCATATACTATGAAAACACATATATATCATTTGATTTGCTTTTTACTTCAGTGAAGAATTTTCAGAAAGTGCTTCTAAGTTCAGGGAGAGATATCAAGACTTGGACAAAAACAATCCAATATTATTGAAATTATGAATGATCAACTGATGTTTCTGAATGAGCATTTATTGATCACTTAGGATTATCACACAGGCCTTTCTGTAGGCATGTCATGTATGCTCCAAGCAGCCACAACAACATTCCAAGGAATCTCTAATGCTCTGTTTGATTTCAGAAGCAAGGTGCATCCTTCCAAGGCCAGGGGAGAAGTGAAAGGCAGATTTTTCTTGCAGCCTTCACAGTGCAGGCTGCAGCAGGATTCTGAGAGAAGTAGCTTAAGAGGGTTCTCTAGAGGGCCCATATTGACTTGTGATGATATATCATTCAGAAAGAATCATGATGGGTGAACTGATAAAAATAAAGTTGTGTGTATATATTTAAAAAAGAAAAGAAAAAGATGTAAAAATGTATATAGTGTAAAATGTGTACAGTGTAATACTAGTCACAAGACAGCTGGTATAGCTATGTTAATATCAGACAAAATAGACTTTAAAACAAAAAGCGTTACTATGTATTACTGTTAATTTTTTTCTCAGTTGAGGGTTTTTTTTCAAGTGAACTCTTTTTTAAAACTCTTTTATTGTTTATGCTATTATGGTTTTCCCAATTTTTACCCCTTTATCCCCCCTCCACCTTGCCCCCTCAACCCTCCAGCATTCCCCCTCCTTAGTTCGTGTCCATGGTTTGTACGTATAAGTTCTTGGAGTCCTCTGAGGCACTGCCTGTAGGGGAGGGGCCAGAGAGGGAACAGTGCAGCTCGCCTGCCAGTCTCTAGTGCACTTTCCAAGGGACTCTCGTGTGAGACTGGGAATTTCTCCCACCGTGGCAACCACCAGAGTTCACAGTCAACTCTGAGTCTCAGTTTCCCCTTAAGTCAGCCCCGCCTTCTGCGTCCACCGCCTGGCCCTGGTTTTTCTGAGCCGGCCTCGAGCGGTCTGCCGCCTTACCAGTCTGGTTGTTCTGGTTGATTTTTTCTTTAATTCCTTGGTTGTCAGAGTTCCATCCAGTGATTTTCTGGCATTTCTGGTTGTTTATTGATTTCAGATTGATTGTGATCCTCCTTTTGGTTGTGTGAAGAAGCAAAGGGTTTCTACCTGTACCTCCATCTTGGCCAGACTTCTTACTGTTATCTTTTTAATGATAGGATTTAATTTACCAGGAAGATAGAATTCTAAATTTTTATATACCTAATAACATGATTAAAATATATATAAAAGAAAATTTTATAGAACAATTATTAGTGGAAATAGACGATCCATAACCATAGTGGAAAATTTTAACAAATCTTTCTCAGTAATTGATGAAAGAAGCTGTAATGGGGAAAAACAACAGTTTTTTTTTCCTTCCTAGGTAGGGAAAAACCCAGTTCTTTCCTACTGTGTTT
>PVKM010003975.1:0-54478 GCA_004027735.1 Carollia perspicillata | reverse complement strand
ACTTCACACCTGTCAGAATGGCCATCATGAACAAATCAACAAACAACAAGTGTTGGAGAGGTTGTGGAGAAAAGGGAACCCTAGTGCACTGTTGGTGGGAATGCAGACTGGCTCAGTCACTGTGGAAGACAGTATGGAATTTCCTCAAAAAAATAAAATGGAACTGCCTTTTGACACAGCAGTTTCACTGCTGGGATTACACCCTAAGGATCCTGAAACACCAATTCAAAAGAAACTATGCACCCCAATGTTCATAGTAGCCAAGTGTTGGAAGCAACCTAAGTGCCCATCAGTAAATGAGTGGACCAGCAACAATGGTACATTTATTCAAAGGAATATTACACAGCAGAAAGAAAGAAGGGAGCTCCTACCCTTTGTGACAGCATGGATGGAACTGGAAAACACTGTGCTAAGTGAAATAAGCCAGGTGGTGGAAGGGAAATACCATATGGTCTCACCTATAAGTGGAACCTAATCAACAAAAGAAACAAGTAAGCAAAATATAACCAGAGACATTGAAATAAAGAACAAACTGACAGTAACCACAGAAGGGGCGAGTAGGAGGATAATAGGGGAAAGAAAATGGGAAGTGTTGTCAAGGAACATGTGTGAAGGACTCATGGACAAACCAAAGGGGGGGTAAGATTGAGGGTAGGAGATGGGGATTGATGGGGCAGGGGTGAGTGGTGGGGGCAACTGGAAATAACTGTGCTTGAACAACAGTAAAAAAATAAAGAAATAAAAACAACGGAATGCTACATTTCAGGCAACAGCATTTATACTCTTATCTCTTTGGCTTATTTCTGTTTCTTGTACTTTAATTATTTGTAGGAGATGCTATATGAAAGAGAAATGTGTACATTTCATGACTTGAATATTTAATATCATTACAAGTTGCTAAAATATTTGCATTTTTATCTCTCCTGCCTTTCTTCTTCTTAATCTCTCTCTTTATATGTGCATATGACAGAAATAGGTCTACAAGAAGTATTGCATCACCTATAGACATGTTCATTTACCTATCTGTGAACAAACACATAGGAAGAACACTTATGTTTATTGTACATTTATTACATTAGTAATTAAACCATATACAATTGTACTTTAGGTTAGAGTGATTGCATATTGACAAGTTCATGTGGTTTCAATTAATCACAATTTTCTTTCTACCAGTATTCTATGACATTGAAACATTTTTTTTATGGTTAATGAAAATATATTCAGGATATGCAGAACTGTTCAGAATTCTAAGGCTGATTCATGTTCGATTTTCTGCTTTAGGTAACTCGATCAGTTAAGGCACTACACTACTGAGCAAATTAATTTCTCCAAAAAGTATCTGCGTAGAGGTAGATTATTAATTACAATGAACAGTGAGTAAAGAAGTATGGAGCTTTCATTGCCCATCCAATGTTTATTTCTCTTGTAATAACTTCTTCATCTATCAACTCCCTTAGTATCCCAAAATATACACATTTAACTCTCTCCATTTTAGGCAAGTCTTAGTCCTTCTTCCCATTCTTTATTGACTGTTAGAGAAGTGAATGTTCAGAAAAAAAATTTAATTGTCAATATGTTTGCATATTTCTAAGAAATTTCAAAACCATCTGTAAAATTTGGTAAAGGTATTTTTGTAAGAATAAATAAAATTCTTAAGACATTTCTGCTATAGCATTTTTGTCATTTATCTCCCAGACTATTTTCTAGAAATCATGCACCCTAAGTATGTGTATGCAAAGCTTCCTGTATACCATGGCAGTGAGTCCCCTGTCACTCATAGGCACAGTATCCCATACTTCCCACTAGCATATGTGTACATTTGTAATTAAATACTTACTTAAAAGATTTTTAGAATTACACACAGGGAAAAGGTGTATTTATCCATATACTTATTTGTTATTTGTGAATTTATTGTTGTAGATACAGGAACTGATACAGTTCTAGGCATATAACAGGTGCTTATACTTTCTAAGTGTCTGAATGATAAAAAAAAAAGGTGCAATATAAATCAAAAGGCAAAAGCCACATGATTCTCTTGGTAGGCAAGAGATAGACTCAATATGGTCCTATGGTTGACACAATTAACTGGGTGTTAGGCAGACTCCTATACAGACTTTACCTGTGGCATTTATGAGTCTGATTATATAGAACATAATACAAAATATTTATTATCCCTATATTTATTTTATGTTAAAATGTGCATAATAATAGTATCTATTTCATAGATGTATTGGAACGATGAAATTAGATAATGAACAATGCCAAATTTTTGAACAGGTAAAATTCAGAAGAAAAAAAGATGCAAATATGGTTAACAATCATGTGAGAAGAGGTTAAACCTAACTCTCATTTAAGAAATACAAATTAAAGAAACAAAATGCCATTTTTACTTATCAGATTGGTAAAGATAAAAAGGGTTGATAGTATCTAGTGCTGGTAAGGATGTGGTGAAATGTTTACGCTCATATGCCTTTGGTGGCAATATGAATTAGTGCAACTGTTAAGAGAAATTGGCCTTATCTTTTAATATTTAAAGTTTCTATTTAGTGACTCAGCAATCACGCTTTTCAGCATTTACCCTAAAATCACAAAAGTGAGAGTTGAAGCATGTGCCACTTTATTTATTGTAGCATTTCATGAAGTGGTGGGAAAAGCTAGAAACAACCAAAATTTTTAGCATTCTTCTAACTTCTAAGTAGAACTTGCAAGTGTTCATTCTGACTGGAACCCATTTTCTCTTATGGATCTATTACAGGGCATATATATAATAAGAGGAGCACTTTCTTTCTAAATGAGAGAATTTCTTTCCTAAAAATCATGCATATACATACTCCATCAAAGGGGCTATAGCTTTTTGTTCTGCACATAATTTTTATTGTGCTTTATTGAACTTTTTCAGATTATAAAATTCATTTTTATAGAAATCGTATAAAATAGTAGAACTGTAACAGGTTTCCACTTCAGTTTAAAGTAGAGGATTTAGTGTCAGGAGTCATCCTCTATTTTCAGTGTAAATTTTATTGTAAAGAATATACTCTAATAATCCTAGAAGGAGATGTGCAAATCAATACAACCTTCTCTTTTACCCAGGTAAAAATTTAAGGAAAACACAGATGAATCATACATTTCTGTATAATCTGTGCTTTTGTCAAAAGGTTGCCATGACTCATTTATGACTTTCCATAGTTTAAAAACCAGTGCTTTTAATCATAGAAAATCTACTTCATGGTTCTATTATGATGACTCTTGAGTCAATAATAGACTCCTTTGTTCATGCATGAATGTTTGTAGAAAGAAGACCAATTAAAATTGTCCCCTGTTATAACTCTATAATGCAGAGTCTGACAGAAAGGAAGGAAGAGATCACAAAATAGAGTGAATGCCTTCGTATACACTACGTTGGGCGTGTTACACACTCTGCTGGATGTCGCAGACATCACTTCATTTAATCTTCACAACCTCGAGGTTAACTACAGCCCAGGAGTCAGGTAGCTGCTAAGAAGGCAAAGGACTAGAATTTGAACCCAAACCTATATGATTCCAAATATCACTAAAAATGACCAAATTGCCATGTAATTCTGACTTAACTCAGTCCAATATTTATTCATGTTATAGCCAGTCTCACAGTCTTCAGGACCAGATCCTTGGGCCAATATTATCTGAAATTAATTCTTTATTATTCAGTTTATAAGCAGTAAGTTTTGGCATTGGGAAAGAAACAATATCTTTGGATAATTCTCAAGAATTATTTTAATTAATTGTCTATCATTCTCCATTTAAGACTGAACAAAACAAAAACAAAATCAGTCCTCTATTCAAAAACTGTAATAATAATGTCTGAATACCTGGATGATATCTGTTCTGTGTTAGTCTTTTAACATCGTTCTTCTCCAGAAGGATTGCTTTAAGTGAATTAATTAACTTTTGCTTGGCTGTGACAAGGGGTCAGCTTGTTTAAACAATTCAAAATATGTCAGGAGCTTAATTATTTAAGAAAAAAATTATTTTCCTCATCTTTACTTTGAGGACACTTTGGGGTTAGTTACTTTATTTAAGCTATGATTGCATTTCACTCTATAAGGAAAAAAATAGTGATATTTAAAACAAAAGAACACTACAGAAATTTAGAGATAATGCAGTTGCCATAAGTCTTTATGTTTTTTTTAAAGCAACCAGAGGCTCATAAACAATAGAAATAACTGAGTAGGAGGATTCTGGGAGGGGGAGAGGGAGGAGAGGGTTTTAAGGGGGATAAATGGTAATGGAAAAAATATAATAAAAATAAAATTAAAAAATTAAAATTACCCCATGTTTTAGCTACATATAACATTTTTGTATTATAGCACTTGTTTGAAAGTCATGTTATTATTTTCTTAAAATTATTTAAACTGGAAATTGAGACTCATAAAAATTATACATATCCCTATCATAAACAATGCTATATTGCAACTACATAGGGGAAAAAACTTAAACCGTTGTGTGTGCCAGGAGTCATCTGTCATCTTAGTTTATTAATTTTTGTGATGTCCCTTTTTTATTGTCTCCCATAGGTGCCTGTACTGGAGAAAGAGTGGAAATTGGGTATTGCTAATTTATGCATTTTTTTATCTTTATTAAAGTCCTAAAGTAGGTACCTACCATCTTTATTGCTTCAAACACCATAGATTCTAGAGTTCCTGTTTGGAAAGAAACAAATGTAACTAATCACAGCATAAAATCAATATTAATTGGAGCTCCCTGATTTGAGCAGCCTGATCTCTAAAACACAGGGTGTGGCAAAAGTATGTTTACAGTGTATGTGAAACAGTTTACTTTCTGTTATTATTCATTAATTATTGTATTATTTTCCACATGGACTACTGTAAATCTACTTTTGCACCATCCTGTATATGCTCTGGTATATATTAAGAGGTTTAAGTAAACCCAGACTGTTTTCTGGAACTCATGTCCTCAGGACTTCATTTTGAGGGTTAAGTACTTCGGTTTTGATGCTGCTCAGGGCACCAGGTCAATATGCTGAGATTTCTCTCAAACACTGAATTGCCTATAATGGGAAAACAAAGAAATGGATAGATCACCCAGATACTTCTCTTTCCTAATCAGATCTGGTCACATCTCTACTAGTTATTGTTCATAGATGTCAGTTTTCACAAATAAAAAAGCAGTGTGGTAAAGGCAAGTGTCATACACCGAAGTTTTGACCTCCTTCTGGGAGGCACTGTGGTCAAGGTAACAGTTGGCTTTCTAACGAAGTTTCAGTGACCAAGATGCTACCCCTAAATGGCCATTATTGAGTTTAAATTCCCAAGCTTAGGCAAATATAAAGTGCTCATATCAAATAAGAAAATCCATTCAAATCATGATGATGTCAAATCAAATATGAAGTTTCTGAGACTCAGATTTGTTTATTTTCTTAAGCAGGGCAAATGATTACAACTTAAGTAAAGACAAAAATGGAAAATACACATCTCTCATATTTACCAGTTCCTTCACTCATTTCCTGGCTCTTCTTCTGACCACTTAAATTCAGGTATTTCTTAAGCATCTGTGCATGGCCTTCCTCTTTGCACCTTGGAAGGTGCTATCATTTATGTTCCCATTCAGCTACATCTCTGAACAGAGCAGTCCTGGTTCAGAATCATTGCTCTTCTTTGGATCTACATTTCTGAATGTTTACTACATGTGGAGCAAACCAAATTCATGATCTGTTTTCCATAATCTGTCACTAATTTATTGGATAGAGTGAATTATTGAATATAATAGTAATTACACATTAACCAGCTACTATGGTAAGCACTTCACATGCATTGTCTCATTGCATTCTTACCACAAACAGTAAAAGATTCATTATAGTTCCTGATGTACAGAAATGGAAACAGAAACTCAAGGAAAGTTAAGATAAAGCTACTCAGAGCTGAAACAGCTAATGAGAGACAGAGCGGAGACTTCAACACAGGTGGTTCTGCCTCCAAAGCTTGGGTATTTGACCAAACTAGGCTTTTTGAAATCACCTTCCTCACCCAGATTTGAAACCTCAGACATATCTTTGATGTTATCATCTCCTTTACTTCGTGTAATTATATATTGCTAGTCTAAAGGTAAATAAAAGATAAAATTGTTAAGCCTCACGAGAATAGAAGGTATCTAGCCATGTAATATTAAAACTAGAGACATTTTTTGAAGAAGGTACAAGATACAAGAAACATTGTACATAGGACAATGACACTTCAGTCCCCTTCAAAATAGGTACTTTGGGACCTCATACAGTTCTCCCAATCGCCATCAGCTGCTCCATCATATTTTCCTGACTCTGGTCAATAATCTAAAATCTTTTCCCTTTGAAAGGTGATTTTAGTTGTGGGAAAAGCCAGGAGTCACAAGGTGCCATATCTGAGCTGTAGGGGGACTGAATCATCTGGGTGATTTGATGTTTTGCCAAAAAAATCTCTGCATGAGATGTGATGAATGAGTGGGTGCGTTGTCATGATGAAGCTGCCAATCACCAGTTGCCCGTAGCTGCAGCCTTTTGAATCATCTGAATAGTTTTTATGGAGGAATGTTTGAGCTTAATGCAAAATTCAATGCAGATTCATTCATTCATTTTTGAATACTATGGCCACACAGTACACATGCTCACTCAATAGCATCTACTGCCCCCACTGACCAGAAGAGTGAAGTCATCATTGGTCACCCATGCCCATTCCAGTCCACTCTCCTTGGCTGTCAGGTTACATCAATGTTGTACAAACTGTCCTTGCTATATTAACTATGGCTGGACACCTTCTGGACAGCTATACCAGATTTACATAGATATATATCTACTTTATTTACACAAATGTCGACAGCACCTTGTATGGTCCTGAGAATTAGGTTTAAAATCAAATGTTTGTTGAGTAAAGGAAAGTCACTTAAATTCTGTCAAAATTTATGTCCTACATCCACCTCTTTCAGGATTTACGGTAATTTCCACAGCTCAGTACTTTCAACACCTTGACTTCTGTTTTTCCAAGAGTCTTCACTGTCCTAGTTCCAACCACTCCCTGTATTCAGTTGGTCACAACACATTGCTCCTTGAGCAAACTTTCAAAATGTGAAGTTCTAAAGCTTTTCAAAATCCTGCTCACTACCCATGGAATAAAAAATATTAACCTATCCTCTAAGAATAATATGTCACTTTCCCAATGTTTCAGGGAAGTTAGAACACAAAATTGTGTGTTCTGCATTCAGGATCTATTCCTGTCTGGTGCTCTTTCCCATGCCTGTGATCAGACTATTGCTTTCTCAGAATGACAAAATTTTACTGAATGATCTCAGCTCATCTCTTCCATAGGAATTGCTAGTTTATCCAGCAGGAATGAACTAATATACATAATTCATTGTACACCTCTCCAGAATATTTATATTTTTATCCTAGTGATTTCGGTATGCCTTAGCATTTTTTCAGTCATGGTCAGTTTCAGTCTTATATTTTATTGTTCCACAGAGTTTAGATCATTAGTTATAATAAATCATTGATTGAGTGAATAAATGAATTAGCATTCCTCTGATGCCAAAAAATCTAGAATTAAGACAGAATTCTAGAATTATCAAGTCTGATGGATTCATAGAAAGCTGGATGGATAAAATTGAATGGATGAATTTTCAATAGAATAAAGCATTGAAATGGGTCTAAATGTTTACCAAATTCTTGACTCCTCAAAGAAAAAGTCTATGGAAAGAAATGCAACAGCATCTATTATTCACTCAACAGACAGTTAATAGGACATACTATACATGATAGGGACTGTGCAGTGTATTTTGTTCTCATATCTAGCTCATTCATAAATGTATCTTACCTAGCAGAACACTTTTGCACATTTCAGACACAAAGGAGTAATAAACCATGGGCTTGGTAAGCTGCCACCTAACAGCTCTATCAAAGCAATATATTTAATTCCCAATGTTCAAAATGCAAACAACCCTTTAACTTCCAAGATCAATTACACCTACAGAAGGAGGCTTGATGGGAACAGCATTCTGTCTTGTCAAGCATTCCTTATCATGAAGGAAAAATAAACACTCTAATTATTTTTTAACTTTTTTGTTTGTTTTCTAATTGGATCATCTATTACTCTCTAGAATTCAAATCAACATCAGATTTATATTTGGAGGCTACTGAAATATTGATTTGGTTATAGAAATGTCAAGCTTGGCAGGTAAGCTGTCTTACTGCCACAGAATGCTTTTTCTTTAGTAAACTTGTTTAAAAGGCTGGTAGAATGTAATGAGCAAGCAATCCATTTGCATCTGTATTGGGCACGGAGAGAAGGTTTTAAAATTTAAAGAGTGTCCTTAGCATCCCTGTGATGCTAAATTTCTGTAATTAAGGTAAAAACCTAGACTACAGTACACAGACCCTAGTATTGAAAAGTCTGATGTTCATTTTCTGTCTCTGCAGCCCCAGGCTAACTTCAATGAGGGGGCACTAAACTGTACAGGGTGTGATTACGAGGGCAGAGAATGTGCTGCTGGAGCTACATACAGAGTCTACGCAGTTCTGCAATTTCTGGCCTGATAAACAGAACATGCTGTCGTCTTCCACGGACCTCAGTTTGCTAGTCTCTAATTTGAGAATAACAGATCTTCATGCTTATCTCTTACTGTTACAGTGAGAAGAATGACTGTATTTTCTGAAAGCATTTTCCATCCTCTGTACTTTTAAAAATACACATTTTTCTTTCAGAAATAATTATGTGAATTTCATACATACATGTTTCTCTACAGAAAAAAATCACTTACTATATTTACAATAATATTCAAAAACCAGAGGAGAAGACAATGATATAAACAAAAAGAATGCTGAATACCAAATAGTTAACTTTGAGGAGTGTTTTGATATGTTGGAAATTATTTTCTACTTTATTACTTTTCATAGATATTATATACAGACCTCTTTCTACTCCTTAGAAATGTATATCATGTATACATATAATTGGCACCAAATTCTCCCTCATCCTGGGTGGATGAAAATGAGCTACTGGAAACCAAAAAAGGGGTTCTGTCTACCCACACTCCACCTGCCTATAGTATTTATATAAGGAAACAGAGATTGACTATGCTCACCCATAAATCCATTAAGGGAAGAGGGTGGAACATCTTGGAAAACTAACTGCCTCTCCAGCTCCTTCCTAAAGCTATTCCTTTTTGCTTCTCCATCACATGGTCAGGAGGGGACATGACCTAATTCAAGCCAAGTTGGTGAGGCCAAGTTCACTGCTATTGACAGAATTGGGAAGGTGATCAATTCCAGAGTGACATGTTGCAAATCTTGCCAATTTCAATAGAGAGAATCACAACATATCAATTGTAGTGATAGTAGCAGTTATTTTCCTCTTGTTTCCAGACCAGGGTTTGCAAAGAAATGTTTTAAATGACGGTAGCATATCAACATCCTTTTTTAATGCCAGGAGCTGTGTATTTTAGTGAGCTCTTTTGAATAAGCCCTATATGTCTCCCTCATACACCTCAATCTGATGATTCAAAAAAGAAACCGTTTAATCTCACCCCACTGATCAGCTAAGATATTTTAATGTTTTAGCTGTGAGTAAAAATAATATGCTTTCTCAAAAACAGTACCTTTAGTCTTTGGTGGCGAATACTCTAGAATTAGCACTGGAAAAATTAGCCCTGGGCTTCTGTTCCTGCCCACAGGTTTTGAATTAAGAATGATGTTTTTGTACTTAATAAAACAACCTTCATTGCTCCTCAAGAGGACTCAGGATACCAACTTCCCGGGCCCCTGGCGATGCGGTGTAAGTACCACATGCACTCCTTTAACTCTAGCAAAAATTTCTTCCCTGGGATTCAAACTTGGGAAATTCTAATTTTTAATTGTTTTCTATTCCAAAAGAACATTTTTACAAAACTAAAATGGTGGTTGACTTTGGCCCTTCTTTTGAGAATTTCTTCCAGAAATTTGAAACATGTTCATTAAGAGAAATCATAAGTTAAAGTACCACACAATGTTAAAATGTATGCAGTTTGCTGTGAAGATATGCATGTAGTAGTAGGGCCTTGGTCCAAATATTTGTTGGTACAATTGCAGAAATATTGTTTTATAATGAACATGAGTTTATGGTCCTAACATCCTAATTAGGTTGTCTGAGAATCATGGGTACCGATGAGGCTTTTTCTGTTTTCTATTTCTTCATAATATTTTCAAAGATTAGATGAGCTGTAATTCTAAATGTAGAGGCTTAACTTGTCCAATTCCTTATTCAAAGAAGTGACAGGGGAAATGGGTACAGTTAAAGTCTGCTACTGCTAAAGGAGAAAAACGAGTGATTTTTTTCTTAAGTGATTATGTTTGGTTTAGATTCTCAGAAACAGAAGAAAATGCTGTGAGTATTCTGCATGCTGTGAGATCATCTAGGTGAAGCTCTTTGTACAGTGTAGAGTGTGATATAAATACCAAGCCTGCTTATTATTCTAGGAAAATATCAGCTCCATTTGATTTCCATCACAGTACCTGGGAAAGGAAAACGGGGGCTTCAAAAGAAGTAAAACTGTTTTTAAATGATTAGGGGATTTTAGGCAGTGTTTGGCAATCAGGACAATTATTACTTAAATTGATTAATACTTTTGATAAAATTAATAAATGAACATTCAAAAATTTTAAATGACATGTCTACAAAAACAATTTTTTACTTTCATTTGATACTTTTTAAAAAAACAAATAGACTGAGTTATACAGAAAAACATGTCCGTTGGGTCTGTAAGATAACCAGTGGTATATAAATTTTGATTTGATTTCCCAGATCTTTGCATTCCCCACAACATGACTTTTCTTAATTAAAACCACAGTCGAGTGATTCATTGAGGGGAAAATAAAAGCAGAGCCGAAGGGTCAGCAGAATGACATAGTGGAAAGTATTAACTGTTATCCCCTTGTATTTTCAAAAAGTTTGGAGACCATTTCCTGGTTTAGCTCTGCCCACAGATCTCCCATAGAAATTCAGAAGAACTAATGAACCTATTAGTGTATCAGAAAGAGGCTGTGTCCCCAGAGAGTGCATTGGTCTTTGACTTCTCCATCTCATTCTTCAAAATGCTTAACTTCTTGGCCAAAGTTAAATCACCTCATTTTTGTTATGGGAACAAATCTCAAAAATAGATGCATCTTCAGCTGATAACAGAAAGGAATGGAAAAACTGTTGTCATGGAGATAAAAGAGTTCAAGTAAATAAATGTTAAGACAGTTTTTAGGGCTGTAAGTAACAATAGTTTCACTTGCACAGCAGTGTTGATCCCAAACCCATAACCATAAATATGAAGAACATTCTTCCTTAAGGAAATCAGCAATTTAAGGGTGAAAGTTTAATATTTAACTGAAGGTGAGAAAAAAAGAAAATTGAACTATTTGGTAGATATTTGGTAAGCTTAAAATGTTTCTGGCTAAACCTTGAATACTTAGCTAGAAAAAGCCCGTATTTAATCTGCACAGGCTGAAGTGGATGTGGGGTGACTCATGCTCTCAATGATCACACAGCCCACCAAGTTCTGAAAGGAGATCACTTACTTACATGGGGGAATTAGCCAGCTTGACTTCCTGCGTGGATCTATTGGATCTATTCAGCAAAACCCAGGGATATAACCTCAGTTTGAGAAAAGTACTTCTTATCATTCCAACATACTTATTTAAAAAAAGATTATTTAAATGCTTTGGTGAATGGTCAAACATATTATGTAAGAAATCTACTTTTAAAATGATCGCTAAACTTCTTATGATTAAAAAAATACACAGGACAGATACGTGTATGTTCAAGGCTGCATTTTAACTGATAGGCTAATGGCTACTTTTGAGGTTTGTATCACTAGCTAGCAAATAAGAATACTGTTTAAAGTGTCAAGATAATTTTCATTGTCCTTCCATGTTTCTGGTTACAAGTTTCTGAAAATCTTGGGAACGTTTTGAGTCTACTTAAAGTTGAGCTCTCCATAGACACTGGAAGGTAAATAAATTCAGCCATTTGAGTTCCATACAAAAGGAATAATAAAGCATTTTTTGTGCTTCTTCATTTATTTTACCCTTAGATATAATAAAAGTGACTGAAATTTAGAAATAAATAATTGTTTACCTAAAGGAAGCAGTAAAAAGATTGAAAGTGGGGAATAGAATAATGTTAGAAAACCATGAAACATATGAGTGCAAATATTAAACACTTCATGTGCAAGATTTGTAGTGCATGTAAAGCAAAGTTATCAACTAATATAATATAATGTATAATCATATGCAGCATAAGTATATTTTCATAATATAAATTATTTTACACTATATTTGGAGACATCAGATTCACACATTGCCCTTTTAAGTTATAAAAACAGGAAGATGGGTAGGGTTTAGAAATTTTGAATCAAATAGGTATTACAGTGTCATATTTTCTGGTAGGGTATGTTAAGTTTATAGAGTCTATTGGAGCTCTTATTGGTGGTTCATGTGTAATTTTTTTGTAGAGTAAAATGACTCTTTTTTTCATTTGCTTGGTCCTTTAAATCACCAAGCCAATGACTATCTTCTGGGACTAAAACCACTATTCTAAGGCAAAACCTCCAAAAGTCCTGCTTTAATGTGAAAGATTAATAGAGAAAGATGTAACTCAAAAGATCAACCAAGATGCATTGAAATATTAACAGTGGAAGTTTTAAGGAAACATAAGAACAATGGAAATTGGAGAAATAAATTGAAAGGTATGGCATTGAAAAAGACATCAATAACCTGCTTCTCCTAAGTTTGGCACAAATCTGTAGTAAATTCTTAAAATGTTCAGACTTCAATAAACTAGTGCATTTTTCATTGCAGGAGCCACTGTAAAAAATTTCACAAACATAATGTTCTAGAAAATATGAAATGTTTTATTCTGATATTCTTGCCACACAGGTTGGAATCATTCCTGTGTGATTACTGATTTATTTGATAGGACTGAAATTCCAGTTGCGATGATTATTAAGGCTAAGAAAGAGGACGCTGGGCAGGTGACAAACACTATGGCCGGCTTCCATAAGAATGTCCTGGCCAGTTCCAAGTGGGAGACCGCTAAATGACGTTCAGGGCACTGACTGCGAAAAGTTTTGAATTTGGTGAACCCTCTGAATTTCCGCTCTCGTTAGGAACCCTCCAGTTTGAAAGTCATTTGTATAATAATGTAGCATTCGCTTGATATAAAATCATGCAGTATCAGATGTCTAGGCTTTGAAAGGATTATAGCATCTGAAATTGCCACATTTAGAGGTGAACAAACTCCTAAAAATGTCTAGTGACTTTTTGGGTAACATATCTGAACATGACTAAATATAAAAATATGTGGTAAATGTTTGGAAGAAAAATATAGGCATACTGCTTTATTTTGTTAGTCATGCATTTTCTTTTTGCAGCTTTTAAAAATATTTTATTATTTTGAAAATAATATAAGTTAGTCATGTGTTTTCTTCTCCCTCTCTCTGTCTTCATACCTTCCTGCCTTTGTTCCTTTTTCGAGAACTACTAGAATATTTCTTGTATTGCTTCCAAATCATTGAAGAATAAAACACTTATATAGCTTGGTAGCAGTTTAAAAAGCTAATAAATGATCATGTGGACTGGCTGATACTTTTAAATATAATTTTTCCTTTCCATTGTTTGATTCCAAAATGGAGACGCTCTCTTAAAAATGATTGATTTCTCTTTTAATGGTGGTGGGGTGGAGGGTTAGTTTGCAAATGGAATTCAGTTGCCAGATTCGACTTCTTTCTTAAAAAAATAATGTGCTAAATGCACAAAAATGAAGTTATACTTGTTAAAAGGAGAGTAAATAATAGTGACTACTATTGACCAATGAAGGCAAATGTCTTCCTGAATAATATAATGATATTATAATATTGAAAAAACTCATATAATTATATGAGTTTTGATATAATTATGAAAAACTCAAATAAATTAAATCAAATGGCATTTTCAGAAACATGATCAAAACACCATTTAACCAAATAACTTTTTGAAACTGAAGGAGATGATGAGCTAGAAGTGAAATCTGTTAAATACTAAAATATATGTTAGAAAAACCAATCTTCAGTACCAGTTTCTTTGTTTTTCTCTCTCTTCATTCTAAATCATACCCAGGGTATTTACCCTGGGTAAATACGTATGTTTGTTTGAGATTTTGGGTTACTTACAAACCAGATGATCAGTAATATTGTATTATTTCACCATAAAAGTGCAAAAACATAAAATGAAAATCAGTACTCTCAATATATTTGTGTAAGAATGAAGTTATTTGAACTTAAGCTTATTTTAACATATTCAGATCACCCAAATACACTCTCAGGGCTATTTTAAAATTACAGCCTCAGAACTCATAAACACACCATAAGCTGAGAACACTTCACTTATGGCCATGGATTTTTCACTCATTCAACACTTCAGAGCCCTTTGATCCTACTTCTTCTGTGGTTATTAAATGCTATACTTTGAATTATACTTATATGTGGAGTTTCCATAACCCCTTTGCTACAATCTATCATGCTGCTCAATAAAATTGCCTCATTATCTTCTAAGCTCTTAAGTGACATATACTTAATATATCCTTCATTAGTAATTTTTGTCTTAATTGAGTAAACATACTAATACATTAACTCAAAGGATATTAAATTTATTAACAATACAAACATTTCATAGATTCATAGAATATCAGAGCTTAAATGAATGCTTTATTCTTATCTACAATAATTTGAGTAATAGCATGTTAAAACTTCATGCAGGTTTTATTTTAGGAAAATATAATTGTAGAATGTTGCTGTTATTTTTTAACCTGGAAAGTATTTATAGGATAGATCTAAAGGAAGTATAAGGCCCTCCCTGTAGCATTGGGCATTAGGTCTAGCCTCGCAAGCTTTCTAAGCATCAATATAGTCACCAGAAGCATTCTGATCACTGTAATTATTGGTGAGCATTTATTAATTTTCTTCATGTTGCCTGATGCAACCCTGTGCAAGAATGCAGAGCAAAATGGGTTAATTCAAAGAGGGTGAACTAACCAGAGCAGTAAAGGGACTAGATGTGCTTCAATATCAAAACAGCACTGATTTCAAAGAGGAAAAAAAATTAATTGAATAGCCAACCTCTGTGTCTCATTTAAAACAAAATAAATAAAGCAGAGAACCAAGGCAGAGGAACTTGATCACACTGCTGCATAGCAGGAAGTGGAAACAGTGGAGATTGTCATAAAGCACTACTGTCTGTGTCTTTCACCTCTCACTTTGAGGGCTGAGTGGTGAAATGCCACGTTTTTTTTAAACTTCCCTTTCAGGGCAATGAAATAGACTGAAAAAAACAAACAAACCTGTCATCTAGGTAGAAGTTCATCATTGTATAAAGAAAGAATAAAATGAATAAAATGGATAAAACCCTGCAGTGAAGTGAATTATACTTTCATAATCAACATCAATACACACACACACACACCCAACCTCCTAAAACAGGTCATGCAGAATGAAGGAAATGAGATATTTAAAAAAATATTCTGATTATTAAAGATCCATATTTTTAGTGTTTCCTTCCAAAATTCAGATATAAAATAAAAAATAACAACCTTTTGTTTTAGAATGTTACATAAATTCCTTGAGAACTGAAATTATAGTTGCTCTGATTAGACTGTTTTCTATTCTTAGAGCATTGTCTGTCTCGGAGGACCCGAGCCTACTTTCTGAGTATCTTAGCCTGATTCTCAATCCTGGAGATGGAGTAAAAGGGAGGTGCTGAGGGAGGGTCATCAATGGGCATTGGAGAATCATATGTTTAGACACCTTGCTCTTTGTTATCTTTGTTCCTGCTGACACGTTAGTATTAATCCTAGATATATCAAAGCTGCTACAGATCCCTTTCTCTGCCCTGGATGCTAGAGAAAAATGGTGATGATATCCACCATTTTCATTGACTACAACGACTGCATCATTTAATTAGGTTGGGCAGGTGTCTCTTTCCTTCAGCAGTTTTCTATATAGGTTGTTTTAATGCTAAAAGAAGAAGAATTTTCATTAAAGAAACAGTCTTAAGTAAAGTGTATATGAAAGCCTAGATTTCTCTTCTGCTCTGGAATGAGAATACTCTTAACATCTTGTTAAAAATTTTGGGACATTACAGAGCATAGCATGTTTTCTCAGAATATTAATATATACAACATTTAATAAAAACTAGGGAGCTAATACTCTGTCTTTCTGATGGTAGTAAGTGATTATCACATTTAGCTGTCTGCACCTGGGATATATCACAGGCTCTTAGGTCTGATGTTGGTCTGCCTGTTGGAGATGGCTTCCTGTGCCTCCTTGGTTCCAGGAATCCACTTGCCAACCCCCAAAGTGATACTGATGGTTAAACAAGATATGTACCTTTCACCAAATTAATTACTTAATTAATTTATGGGGAATGTACTCAGGCAATAGCCCATTACTTTCTGTGTCTTTTAAGTAGGTTGCCAAAAACATCTGAAATGCTTTTTTGAGTAGTTGTGTGTAGAGAATGCTCACCTACCCAAAGAATATACAAATCCTACCACAACATCTTCATGGTTAATTACATGTGGAACTTGCAGGTGGCCCCAGCCTGTATGGGGCTTCAGTGATTCTTAAATATATTGCTGGGAGAATACAGACTCGGTAGCCATATATGCAAAGGAATATTGTGTCCCAGACCTGACACAGCACTGAGCAAAACAAGAAAAGGGGAGGGGGAAGGGTTGCTCTAGACAGGAAGGGGGTTAGATGAAGTTAAAAGACAAGGATGGAGACAAATATGTCTGTTTGTTTCATTATGTTCCCTGGGAGAGCAAATAAGAGTTAATAATAACAGCTTATTTTACATAGGGTTTAACACATACCAGGCACTGTTCTAGGTATTTTAATAAGTATTAACTTTAGTCATCCTCAAAATAGGAAGTGAGTACTAACATTACCCCTATTTCACAAATAAAGAAACTGAAATAGAGTTCAAGTAACTGCAATTTAAGTAAGTGAAACCCAGAATGAGCCTTCGGGTTCCCAGGCTCACAAAGCCAGTGAGAGTGAGAAGCTAGGCTCAAGTCCAGAAAGCCATGCTCCCAACGTTGTTCTTAGCCATGTAAATATATTGCCTTTCAAATAGGCAGTTCACTGCGACCTGTGAGCCCATTAAATCCTCATTTTATGTTAGCATACTTTAGTCTCTTCAATAAAACACAGGAAAGATCCATTTTCCCACCAGTTCACACATCTTTGAACTGCTTTTTTTTCCCTTTCCATATAGTAGCCAGGATCATTCTCATAGCTAATGACTTTGCACAGCAAAAGGATATTTTAAAAAATTGCTCTATGGTCAAAATTCAGAGAGTGCAAAGGTATAATTGAGTGGGAGTTGGAAATAATATTACGTTTTTCCCTGAAGAACTTTTACCATTAATTAATTTATGAGCATATTAAATAAGTAATGTTTACTGGGATTTTTTATTCGTTTGTTTTGTTTAACATTAACTGTAAAAACAATTTTTTCTCTGACTTTAGAACTTCTCCAATGTCTGGACACACATTGAACCCATCACAAAGATTCGTTCATTGCTTCATGCAGTACAGTCTTGTGCTTCATTACTTACTGCTTTCTAAGATGGGGAGGGAGCTGGAAACTAGATATAGTTTCTGTTTCTATGGAGTGGAAATCCTAGTGAGCTTAACTGACAACAAACATTTCACCAAATATTATCCAATTGTTCGATGATAGGCATCTCAGTTCTGATTAACGTTAGCAGGGTTTAATTTTGAATACATTTATTTCTCAGGATTAAGGACGTGGAATAAAAATCATTCCACTCGCTATTCTAAAGGTGGCTAAAAATGAAACATAGTTGTGGGTTTTTTCATTTTTTTTCACTGGTAGGGAAAGCTTTTCAATTTTAAGTAACCTATAGCATCAACAACAAATTTAAAGATTATTCTAAAGTTTCTGTTGACTGCCCATGACATTTAGATTACAAGTTTTTATGTTCAAAACTAGTGAAGAGTGCATGGAAACTCATTTTAAGACAGATTTATGCATCATTGAATGCAGTCACACTTTTCACTTTTGATGTTCCCCATCACTACAACAGTTTGATCCTAGAATGCACTGTTTTATGGTACATCATCTAAGTCCTGCCTAAACTCCAAGCACTATCCCCTAAGCACATTAAATATTTTTATTAGAATGGATTTAATTGAATTGACTAATATAATTAAAACTATGTTTTAAGAAAGAATGCCAAAAGACTGAAGTAGGAAAAAGATACAAGTTTAGTTACCATTTAATGAAGTCACTTTTTGTTCCTAATTCTTTCAGAAATTCAGTAAATGTAAATAGTTCATTAAATTATTTAGTTATGCATACATCTAGCCAAGAAAGAGAGATATTTATCACTTTGGATATCTCCATTAATTTATTGCATCCAACAGAAGAAAGATACACATGGTTTATTTTTCAAATTTACTCCACTAAAATTGTTGAAATAAAAAAAATTGGGGCAAAAATTGCCATGCTAATAATAAATTATTTTATTACAGTCTTTATAAAAGGTAAGTAACTGAATTACATTTATCCCTAATCAAGAGTCTATGTTAGTTGTATACAATAAGTATATACAGAAAATCTGTTGAATGAAGCTTTGATCTTAATTATTTTTCAGCTTACCTGGTTATGTTTGTATATATATGTATATGATTGAATAAATTTCCCAATGTATATATAATATATTATTGCATGATGGAGATTATGGAGGTATCTGGCTCTGTTCTTGATGGATTTTGGTGTATTTTAGCTCCCATAAAGTGGTTGAATGTTTCACAGATGTGTAAACACACACACATAAAAACATGTATCCCCATCTACACACTGATGTAGGTATATATTCATAATCTGTACTGACATATTTTAATATTTTATTTATATTTTTATTTGTATAAATATGTCCTCAGCTTTATCAAATGAGAAAAATGCATGTGTTCTCCATCTCCATGGACAGAGGTGTGGTTATGTGTAACTTTTCCAAGACTTACTGGTTTGGGACCTTGCTTCCTTTAGCTCCAAGTAACCAATTCCATATGTATATTGTGGGCCAATTTGTCATTGTTTTTCCTCAACTTACAGTTGTGTCGTGACCCTGTTTACTCCCCTTCCCCCTTTCTCACTTCATCTGCCCTGGAGCCCATTTTCTACAGGGCCCTAGTCCAGCAGCAGCATCACCTGAAAGTGCATTAGAAACAGTACCTCAAGCCCACCACGAATCTTCTATACTAGAGTTTGCATTTGAACAAGACCCTTCACTCATCGTTCTGCACAACACATTTGAAGGAGCATAATCTGCATCGTCACCACCAGTTGTCTGCCAGTGCCTTGCCCAGTGGGGCTGTGTTAGAATGAACCAACTACATATATTAAGAACAAGTCAGTAGTAGAAGCCATAAAGCATATCACAGATAAAACTGAATATTGCAACTCAAGAAATTGAGACACTGGTAGGGTTCTGCAGGATTTGGGGTTGAACTGGAGCCTATTTCTCAATACACAACACACTGTGTACCCCATGCTCCCAAAGTCAGAGGTATTTTATAAACTAATGAAATGAATTTGATTGTTCATTGCTTCTGAGTCATGCCATAGATGCTGGTGTCTATTGCCATTCAGGCCTGTGCAGCTACTTTGCCTGTTAAGGTGTAGTCAGATAGCATTGCATTCTGGTGGCAGCATTTGATAAAAATTTCCATTTGCTAAGGGTTTGTGGAATTACTTGTAGTAGGTTAGCAGTTCGAGTGCTTTAGAAAAATTATGAAGTGGAACTATCTAGAAAGACCTCTATGCTTCTTTTCTTTGTCCCTTTTCCCCCACTTGTCCTCCAGTTAATTCACCTCTCTGTCCATTGTGCCCACTTTTTCAAGTCCCTAGTATCTTGAAGAATGCTCTCAAACTGGTATCAGAAATTGAGAAATTAAATACAAGTCAGCTAGCTCTCTGGAGTTTGTGAGTGCTTTTACCTCTTGGAGGTTCTAAAAAGTCCTAGTATTATTATCCCCATTTTACAGAGAAGGAAGCTGAAGTTCGAATCAAAGAAGAGGCTAAACACCATGGTGGACATGAAGGCTGGCCTCGTGTCCTTGACTCTAAATTCTTTCCTCTTTCTCCTTTAACTTAGATGTCTCTCAGAAAAAGCTCCTTCCTATCGAGGGCAGTTTACATCTCTCTGTGAAATGAAATTGCCTGTTGCTTCCTCTGAGTCACTTTGTATTTTCAACCTTAGTTTTTAGTGGACATTTCAAAGATTTGTGAAGAATGTCTCACGTTAGAGACCAAGTGGAAGTGAGAGTTCAGAGCAAGAGGCTCTTCCCCAGGTCTTGGTATCATATCCCCTGGATGAGCCATCAACTGCCCTGTCACTGTGTGATGAGGAAAAGTAAGAAACACAGTTGGAGAAACAAGGACATAGTCCCAGAGGATGTGCTTTTGTGTATACTTGTCAATGGGATGTTCCAAGTTGTATCCAGCTTATCAAGGCATTCTTGCCCAATGAATGCCTTGATAAGGCGACAATGAATGTCACCCTTTTAGAAAGAAAAAAGGTCAAGGACTGATATACATTTCATGTAATAAAAACTGCTTCCTATTTAAAAGTCAAAATGCAGAGTATTTACATTTTCAATATAATCTCAGAATATTCTGAGAGATTAGACTGCCTAATATAAAGAAATCTGCTGAAATCACAGATTTAATTTAGTAACATCCAGAGTGTAACACTGTGTGCAAAAATATTTCACATTCTCTCATATGTTGTGTTCTTAATCCATTTTCAATAGCTGTGTAAACATCATCAGTAGTTACAGGGATTTTGTTGAAAGAGTTTACATATTACATCACCAAGTGATAGCTCTAAGATCCCATGAGGAAACGTTTTATCACAGCTCTGAGAGAGTAAAAGTTTAAGCCTATTGAGCAACTGATATAATATTCTCCCAAATACATGACTTTAAAGACCATGACCTTCAGCTACAGTACAGACTTCATGACACATATTTACTTGTAATAATGGCCTTTCTAGGAAACTGTGTTTTTGCTCTTCTATCTCTGCTTTCCCAATAATGTAATAGTTATATCTGTTTACCTTTATTTTCTCAAGCTGCATCAAATGTGGTTAGAAGTATAGGACAAAATGAATATATACATAAATACATTGATAGGTAAATCAAATATGATAGATAAAAAATAAAGAAGCAAAGAACAAATTATTCATATATATAAACATAGAATCAAATTGTTTAACAGTGTAATCACATATAAAGGTTTTCCTGTGGAATATAAATTAGTGTTGTCATAAACATGGATTAACAAAAGTAATGTATATGCAATGTTATAAATTACTTTGTTTGGTAGTTTATACATGGAAATCCGTGTGTCTGTGTGGACATAGAACATTCTGTACCAAGTGGTGGTAACTACTGTACAATATGGGTACAGTTTAGTTATTGCTTCAAAGAAGTTCATTGCATTGTCATTAATTTCTGTATATATTATTTTTTAAGTAAAACAAACCTACTGAAATGCTTTGACTTCAAAATTATTCATGACATTATAATGTACAGCTTCTTATTTTTCACACTAAATTCTCCTGCATATTTTTACAAATCATTTGGCAATAGAAATAGAGATTTCATTTGAGCCCAGCTGTGTAGGAAATGAAGAAATTTCAATGTCAATGACTATATAAAACGTATCTAATTTATAAAATCTAGAGACGCTGAAGTTTTTCTCTTACATATTAGATAAAAGATTAAGTCAAATATAGGCACATATGTGTCAGAAAACGAGACCCATGGCTGTTTAATTAGAAGACTTCAAATGGTAAATATATTTGAAAGGAAAACATGTTTGTGGAAACTGAGCATTTTGCACTGTAATTTGTGTAGCAGTTGATTTGAGAACAGTTTTTCACTTTCTGGTTCCCTGGAGCCTACTTTCCACTTGCCAAGGTTTCTCTTTGTGTTGTAGTTATCCGTTCTTTGAGTTCCTTTGAAATGCTTAGGTGGTTAAAAATGACACACAGTGAAGTATAATGAAAATAAAACTTAAAATGATGTCTTTTATTTTTACATCCCTTGAGAAGAGGGAGGGAAAGGAGAAGAGGGAGGGAGACCCCTTTATCAAATGCTTGCATAATTGTCAGTGGTCTTACAGCAGGAAATATCACCTAGTTTCCCCGCTCCATCCCCCCATGCAATGGTAGAAATCAGTATTCTTGTTAGGGTATTTAAATGTATGTGAGAGATGTTTTTTTCACTAGTGTATTTATTTACTCACTAATTATTTTTGAAAGAATTTTTATTTATTTTTAGAGAAAGAGGAGAAGGGACGGAGAAAGAGATGTAGAGAAACATCAATGTGTGGTTGCCTCTTGTGCGCCCCCTACTGGGAACCTGGCCCAAAACCCAAGCATATGCCCTGACTGGGAATGAAACTGGAGACCTTTTGGTTCACAGATCAATGCTCAATCTACTCACTAATTCTTCAACAATGTTAGAACCTCCAGTCTATGCTAAGAATTATACAAAGTCTTATAAGTACAAAATTGAACTGCATAAATCTTTTTCACAGTCTCTTTAGTAGATTTTGAAACATTAGTATAAATAAAGGAAGTAATAAACTAAATGTGTATGAAATGTTATAAGAGCACAGGGTGTATAGTGTGGTAAACAAAACATACACAGAGTTCCTAGCTGGGACATTGTGCAATCTCCTTAACTGAGAAAAATATATGGGTGGTGAGGAAAGGGTGTGTTCATTTGAGGAAGCTGAATCTTGCCCTGAGGTCACATAAGGCAAAGTACCCATAAACACTATTGTCCAGAGAAGTTTGTTTGTGTTTGTTTCTAAGTGATAATGAACCATATTTACAATAACTCAAATTATTTACTCGAAGACCTTCAATCAAAAGAAATTACTATTGCCTTAACACTAGGTAATAGTGTTATTCCAGTTTTGATAACTGTAATCAATGAAAAGTTCTTAGTTACAAATCAAAGTCTTGCCCCTTCGGCAGTTGTCCCCCTCGTTATTTTTCAGGCAGTTCTCACGTCCCCCTGGAGTTTGCTGTCCTCCTGAACTTGCTCAGATTTTCCTACACGAGGGATAGTTTGGATTCCACTCACAGTCAAGGTTAATCTTCCCCAGACGAAGTCGTAAAGTGTGTGGTGAACACAACACTCAACATAGTTCTACTGCCATGGAGTGGAGTATCCACACACCTTAATTCTTTATGTAGTGCAGGGTAACAATAACTCTTAAATCGCAGCACTACTATATTGTAAACTTGTATTGAATTCATAATCAACTAATATCCCTAAGTTGTATGTTTTGCTATATTGGCTGTTAATGTATATCTTTTCATTCCTGAGCCTAACATTTATTCCACCAATCAGAATTAGTCCCTTGTTACAGCTTGTTTAGTTTACTTTATACCCAGATCCGGTCAAACAAACCCCATTCTTCTCAAATGTATTTTTTGTTTTTATATTCTATCTATAAGCAAACTCACCTTTATTTGAATTTTCAAGGAATAGTTTATTTCTTCCTAGATATTGTATTTTAGGCCTTTTAACCAAAGGGTTAATATGTTTCTGAAGGAAAATAGGTAATGTGATATACAGAAACCTCGGGCCTTACAAACTTGGAAAGATTTGGTATTATAATATTAGAATGTTTTTGAGTGTTTGGGGTTTGGTAGGGAACCTAAGTCATACTTTGCCCAAAGCAAGTCTTAAATTTTTAATTACTCTAATAAATCCAGGCATATTTAATCCATATATTTCATGATTCATTTACACTTCAATCACTACATTGTTGTTTTTGAAGATCCATTTGATGTTCATAAGCCCTTTGAGCCTTTAAAATATGCTCATAAAACCGAATCCCTCCCCATACACATACACATACACATACACGTTATTTTAAAATAGATTATTATATTTTTCCCTGGGTAAAAAAATATCAAATGCCTATACTTGGGGTGTGGTTTTGACTTTTATGTTTCACACGACTACAATTGAACTCAGCTAGAAATTACTCCTATCTGAACCCTTTGTTTAAAAAAATGTGTTAAGGCTTAAATGTTTAAAAAAACCATTTCAAAGATGCATATATCTAACCAATTAGACAAAACAGTGATTAGCTAAAGGTGTAGAAGAATTTTATAAGCCTTGAGTTTTCATTCCTAGGGAAGTATTGCAAAAGCCCATCCTCAGTCTTATCTCGTTTCTGATATTTCGAGCAAAATATTCAACTGTCTGACGCACTTCACTTGAATGCTCAAAACATCACTGCTACCCACGCTTTTCCATCAGCACCATCACCCTCCAAAAATAGCCTCTCTTCCTATCCAGATTTCTAATTTTGTAAATGCTATTAACCATCGGTACAGTTGCCTACTTGAAAACTTGGCAGAAGTATAGGGCAGGGCAGAGAGAATTCCTACTTCTTCTTTTTTTAAGACTTTATTTACTTATTTTTAGAGAGAAAAAGGAGGGAGTGAAGCGGGGAGAGAAATATGAATGTGTGGTTGCCTCTTGCATGCCCCCTACTGGGGACCTGGTCTGCAACCCAGGCATGTGCCCTGACTGGGAATCAAACCGGTGACTGTAGTTCACAGGCTGGTGCTCAATCCACTGAGACATGCCAGCCAGAACAGAATCCCTACTTTTCATTCTGGACATCACAGGCATTATGAAATCTTAGGATTTCTATTTCTTAAATACTTCTGTGACTCACCCATTTTTCTTCACCCCTACTGCCACAACTTGAGTTTAAATTCTCATGTCTGAATTAACTTAATAGAATTCAACACACTAAATCTTTAGAACAGCACCAGTAACCGCCCTCTCGACCCTTAGAATGTGATCAAACATATACTCATAAAGATAGAAGGTACCTTAGGTAAATTCTAGATGAACACATTTATTTTCTAGAAGAACAAAGTCATGATAGGCTATCATTCATTTCTTTTCCTCCCATCCTCTATACAAGCATGAGAAATGTTCTTACTTTATCAACTTTGTCAAAAGGTTGAGTTATGGTAATTTTAACCAAATCAATTTAAGATCACACTTTAATATGATGAGTAAATTCCAGCCCTGCCTGGTATAGCTCAGTGGATTGAGCACTAGCCTGAAAACAAAAGGGTCACTGGTTCTATTCCTAGTCAGGACACATGTCTGGGTTTCAGGCCAGGTCCCTGGTGTGGGGTGAGTGAGAAGCAACCACACATTGATGTTTCTCTCCCTCTCTTTTTCTGTCCCTTCCCCTCTCTCTAAATAATAAGTAAAATCTTTAAAAACTTTTAAAAATAGTAAAATAAAATGTGAATACATGCCAACAGATCAAGTTGTATAGTCTAGGGCACAGTGTGGTGGTGTCCATTTAGGATGAGCTCGAGCAGATCCCCTTTGGAGGAATTATTGTCGTCTCAACTACCCTCTTTTAAAAGATAGGGAGTATACCACAAATGATACCATTTAAGACTCCAAGGCTTTGTGAATCAGTTATTTTTTTTCCACCTCTGATGGAAAGATAGGATATCACAACATTTTGAAACACCAAGAAGAGAAGGGACACTGAGAAGGGCAGAAAAGATGACTTGACAAAGAAACATAAAAACATCTGTTTGGGGAGGAAAGATGCTGAACTGTGGAGAAAGACAGAAAAGTAACATTTACTTTAAAAACCTGAATTGAGCCAGAGGGGAGCAAGAGTGGGGGCCTGAGTGAAAAGCTGAAGGGATTAAGAAGTACAAATTAGTAGTTACAAAATAGTGATGGGGCTGTAAGGAATATCATAGGGAAATATAAATAATATTGTGATAACTATGTAGGATGGCAGGTGGTTACTGGAATCACCAGGGGGAACACTGTAAAGTGTATGATTATCTAACCACCTTTCTGTACACATGAAACTAATACAAAGTAACATTGAATGCAACCTGTAATTAAAACAAAACAAAACCCAAATTTAGTCCTGTTAAGCACTTAGTAATAGTGTATATAGTCATTTGGTCTAAAATCTTTAAGAGTTAATTGCCTAATCTGTATGATCAGAATTTTTAAATTTCCTTTAGCCATTTTACAATGATTAAACTCAAAAGTGATGATGAGTATAATTTTAAAAATTGTTTAAATGTAATGTAATAATGATTCACAATTCTACCTGGTCCACTTCTGACCACAGTATATATCTGAAGATAAGAATGGTGAGAGCAATTTCAGAACTTGTAGATCACACAAAATTTTTTGATTTAACATCAATCTTTCTTAATACTCATGAAGATATTAATTGGAGTTGTGGAAAATATTTAATTAAAGAGTTGAAAAAGTAGCTTTTTTGTATATAGATACATTAATGAAATTTCCCAAGAAATAGACAATTATGTCTCACTGACCTCTGGCTTTTATAAAAATGGAAATCCAAAAATGCTTCTAAAAATAATGAATTAACTCATGCATTTTCAGTCATTATTTACCAATTTCCTACCTTTAAGCATTCATCAAAAGAAGGTAACTGACTTAGGGATTGGAGTGGAGTAAAAATGAATTCAAATGTTGTTTCATGTAGTGCGAAGGAATTCCTTTTCAGAATAAAAACAGATTAAAAATATGTTCTTATCTTTAAAAATAATGGTAGGTTGAAGTAATTCTCTAGTTTCTGGTGTTTATCATTATAAGGTTATTTGCTTCTTACCTTTATTATCAAATCTTAAAATAGTTTGTATAGTACACTTTTGATAGCATCTGGAAAAAAATATCATTTTTTACCTCCACAACATCTGTGGAAAAAGAGCGTTCTCCCAATTTGGCAACACAGTACTGGAATGATGTGGCATGAGAAAATGCTTCCTTTTCTGTTTTCAGTGGCGTAAACCATTTAAAAAATATTTTATTCATTCATTTCTAGAGAGAGGGGAAAGTGGGGAGAAAGAGAGGGAGAGAAACATCAATGTGTGAGAGAAACATCAATTGGTTGCTGCTCCTACATGCGCTGACTGGGGATTGCACGTGCAACCTAAGCAAGCACCCTGACCAGTTGTGGAACTGGTGGCCTTTCCGTTTGAGGAGTGACATCCAGCCAAGCCACACTGGTCAGGGCAGGCACAAACCATTTTAATTAAATAAAGTTATTTGGAGCAATTGACTACAGATTGAGCTTCATGCTGCTGGGGCACAGCAAAGCTATCAACAGCTCTTTCTGTTTTGTGGCCAAAAATTGGCAATCACAGCTCTGTCCTTCAGAAACCATAGGTTTAGAATCTTGACCTAGTTGGTTCTTCTCTTCAAATTCTATCTTTCTGAATCCAAGTGTCTGCAGAGGCATTGAACTTTACTGTTTTAAATCTGTTTTGTCAGAGACGTCATCCTATTTTAGAGACAATGCTACCTTCTCTCCCACCCCTGGATTCACCAAAGTTTTGGAGAAAAATTCATATTACAAAGAGATTCCTAGCCAATCCCTCCGGGAAAGAAGAAAGAACACTATGGTGGGCTCACAGCTAAGTGACCCCTGCTCACTGCAATGTATTCATTATTTACTGTACATTATAAATAAGTAAGTTAGAATAATTGATTTAAGAATGCATTAAAATATGTAAACTATAATTCCCCTATATACAATTCTCTGTTTCATTAGAGACCTTAAGGCAAATACATGCTTCAAATGCCACTCATCTCACTTCTTATTAAAGTGACAATAGTATCATTTAAATCATAATATTTCAAAATTGAAGGAGGCACTAATAACAATTGCATAAGAAGATGGATGTAAACCAGGACATTTCCCCCCCACTGGGATTTATAGTCACAGATGGAAGAAAGAGAAGAGACTTATTTAAGAAATGAGTTACTGGAAGAATTAAACATTCTCTTTGGGATCCAGTGCTTTTACCTTAAGAGTAGAGTTACATGGTTCCCCTAACATATTTAACAAAATGTGTCATGGGAGATAGTGTTTTGTTATATTCAGGGGAAAAAGTGACTATTTTTGTCACAATTGCACTTGCTTTAACCTCTTTTCTATTTCACTTATTTATTTTTGTATCTATATCCTTTATGCTTCATTATAAATACCTTAAATATATTTTTTAAAGTATGTTTAAAAATGTTGATAGGTAGATTCCTAATCTCTTTCTCAAAATTTTAAATCAGAATCTTTGAAAGTGAGACCAAGGAACTTCCTTTTCAAACAGTTTCTTTAGCCATTCTTTGCTAATGAAGTTGAAGAACCAACCCTTTTGGAAACTACATTGTATGGAAAAGTGTTTAAGCTTCATTGTCAGGCAGAACTTGATGTGAAACTGACCTCTACCCTGTCCTGGCTGTGCAATCATGGGCAAGTTAACTAATCTGAGCCCCTGGTTTTGCATCTGTGAAACTATCAGGAAAATGTTTATGGTTGCCACAGGGATCAAATATAATTTGCAAATGGCGCTCAGA
This sequence comes from Carollia perspicillata, assembly GCA_004027735.1. NCBI lineage: Eukaryota > Metazoa > Chordata > Mammalia > Chiroptera > Phyllostomidae > Carollia > Carollia perspicillata. The sequence continues at coordinate 25,954 of PVKM010003975.1, read as the reverse complement.
CACAGGGCAGGCAATCAATAAATGTTACCCATCTACCCCTCAGCTCCTTCTGTTTGCTCGCGAACAGCAAGAACAGCTCGTTGGATTTTCACCCCTATGTCTCCCCTCCAGCCATTCCCCAACCCAGCACCCACATTTACCTCAACACTACCAGAATATTTTGCACAGAACAGGTGCTCAGTAAAGAGCACTTGAGAGAGAAAGGAAGGATTTTGGCTAGGTGGAAAATTCTCGTTGTCCTTAATTTAACTGTAACTTCTTTGTACAGTAAAATATAGTCAATTCTGGGTATACTTGGTTGTTATGTTCTTTAAGGTCTTCAGGAACACTTGGAGAATACTGAAGCACTGCTCCTGGGGAAATACAGAACTAGGTTTCTGTGAATCTCTTAGTTCTGATATTTTTGTTGACCTATCAATACATCACCTACTTCTATGAGGTGTGTTTAAAGACACCTCATTTAATATATATTTTTGATTTATTAACATTGAACTAGTGGCCAACAGTCCTGTAATTCTTCCATGAAGGAGGCTTATTTAATATGCATTTTCTCTGTAAAGCGCCTCACGGTCTTCTTGTGCTTAGGGACACTAGACAGCATTTCAGCATTCCACTAGAGATCTGTTTAAAATAGGGAAAACACCAAAGAAAAACTTCAAAAATGAGATAAATGTAGCACCCAATGAATCTTTAAAGAGACGCATGTTCACTCCATGAGACCTGAAACCAGAGGCACGGTGGAGCCTTGTTTGACCTCAGCTGGGAACATGCACACTCAGCAACTCAAATTTTCTGCTGCCCTGCACATGTTCTCGAATGACCACAAAAGCACTGTGAGTGTTGATTTTACTTAAAAACAATTTGTAGTGAGTAGGCAAAGTCACAAATCCCGAATACCCGGGTAATGAGGATTGTCTGTAGGTTGCTATTCTTAACTCTCATATGTGTCTTTATTTACAGCTGGGTTTCCCAGGTAGATTCCAAGTGATATTTCAGAGGCAAATCTAAAATAGAGAACAAATTACCATAGGTAAAAATTAGTTTTAAAAGTCATTTTTTCCCACCCCAATTGCATGAGTGATGAGGTACTCTTTGTCCTCCTTCATATTTTGTGCCATCACTATTTTAGTCCCTCAGAAAGGTTTGTAATGACATCTCACTGTACTTCTCCATATGTTTCCCTAATGGCTAGTAGTTTGCAGTTTCTTCAACAATTGAACATACAGCTCACCATATAACACCAGGGAAATGAAAACTCTGCTTTTCAAAAATACGTGTCCGTGACTTCATGGAACCTTTTCTGTGACAGCCATAAATAACCCTGTAAAAAACCTGTCACTAACCTCAATGAGTGAATGGGTAAACAAAGGATAGTATAGCCTACCATGGATTACAACTGAGCAATAAAAAGATACAAACTATTGATGCACACGACAACCTGAATGAATCTCTAGAAAGCTACATTGAGTAAATACGAACCAATTAGAAAAGGTTAGAAGAAGTCTGTCTGGAAAAAGTCCAGCTATTCATAACATAATAAGAACAGTGTGTGCAAAATTGATGTAATCTGGCAGCCAAGGAGAGTGGACTGGAATTCACATGTGTAAACAATGATGACTTCACTGTACTGGTCAGTGGGGCTGGTAGACACCATTGAGTGAGCAATGTATACTGTGTGGTCATTGCATTTGAAATGACTGAGAGAGTAGAGCAATGAACTGCATCACGTTTTGCGTTAAGCTTGCATATTCTTCCATGGAAACTATCCAAATGATTCAGAAGGCCTCAGCTATGGGCAACTGGTGATTGGCAGCTCCATCATGACAATGTACCTGCTCATGCATCACAACTTGTGCAGAGTTTTTTGGTGAAACATCAAATCACCCAGGTGACTCTCAGCCCCACTATAGCCAAGATTTGACACCCTGCGACTACTGGCTTTTCCCAAAATTAAAATCACCTTTGAAAGGGAAGAGATTTCAGATCATTGATGAGATTCAGGAAAATACGATGGGGCAGCTGATGGCAACTGGGAGAACTGTGTGAGGTCCCAAGGTGCCTGCTTGGAAGGGAACTGAGGTATTGTTGTCCTATACACAATGTTTCTTGTATCTTACATCTTCTTCAATAGATGTACTTATTTTTTATAGTATGTGACTAGATACTTTCTGGACTGAACCTGTATACTTTAGGATTTCATCTCTATAACATTCTTGAAATGGGAAAGTTGTAGAAATGGAACACATATTAGTGATTGTCATGGGTTAAGCGGAGGTGGCAGGAACAGGAGAGAAGGGGTGTGCCACAAAAGGGCATCATAAGGGATCCTCGTGACCATGGATCATGGTAACATTCTGTACCTTGACTGCACCAACATCAATATCCTGGTTGTAACATCACAACAAGTTTTGAGAGAGGTCATCATTGGTTTGAAACTGGATAAAGCATGCATGGGAGCTTTCTCTAGTATTTCTTATAATTATGTAAATCTAGGATTACCTCAAAATAAGAAGCTTAATGAAAAATAATGGCAGAGGAATACTTTCTCAGATTAATCAAAACATGACTTTTATTTTTCCAAGTGTAGTTGACTCTTTGAACTGATTCTTGTTCACCAAGTCATTTATCAAGCTCTTATCCATAAAGAAACTAATGAGAGTCTTAGGTGTTAGTTCATTTGAAACAAGATTTTTTTTAAGATAACTTATTAAAAATATACATATTACATACACTTCACTGAGACCAATAAAACTTTGATGGTGAGAATATTGAAGATCTATTATGTGTTTATTCACTTTTACTAAATCAAATACATAATCACATAATTTTATTTTTAAAAGGTTTTACATGAAATGAAATATATACAATAAAGTGAAGAACATTAAAGTAATTGGCTCTTTTCAAATGAGGAAACTGAGGCTTAACTTGTATGTGAAGGACAAAAATTGCCTATCGATTACACTTCTGGACCGAAAAGAAGAGTAGATGTATAAAACTATGCTGTCATTATTGCTGGTCCACATCCCATGTAAATATGAATCTCTAGAAAAGCATAAACAGAGTCTTCATATGACATACTAATCTGTCTTAACCTCTCTCTGTATATATGATTATTCAGTATATGAAGAAGGAGCTGCCAATAATTATGTAGGATACATAAAATAAGATTTTTTTTCTGAAAGGAAACAAAAGGAGTTTCCTCAGGTTAGGTCCTGAATTAATTTTCTAAGGCTGCTATGACAAAGTATCATAAACTAATGGTTTAAACGACAGAAATTTATTGCCTCACAGTTCTAGAGACTGGAAGTCTGAGATCAAGGTGTTCCTTCTAAGAGCTGTGAGGGAGAATCTGTTTCATGCCTTTTCCCGTAGCTTCTGGTCATTGGCTGGCTATTTTTGGCATCCCTTAGTTTGCAAAAGCATCACCCTCATCTTTGCCTTCATCTTCACATCATGTTCTCCCTGTGAGTATGTCTGTGTCTAAATTTTCCCTTCTTATGAGCACACCAGTCATATTGAATTAGGGATCCACCCTGTTCCATAAAGTATGACCTCATCTTAACCAATTGCATCTGCAGTGATCTTATTTCCAAATAAGGCCACATTCGGAGGTACTAGAGGTTAGGACTTCAACATATGTAATTTAGGAAGACACTATTTAACTCATACCAGATTCCTATTCCCATTCTTCTCTAATAGATATGACAGAGAAGTGGTCAATAGGCTATCAGATGAGCTATGTCCAAGGTGCAATGGTAGAAAATTGTCCTAAACAATAAAATTATAAGCAGTCAGTTTAATAGTTATGTTACTGACTTTATTTTATCAAAACAAGAGACCTAAAGGCAAAATTCTAAATATGCTATATTGTAAGATGCTTATGTTCATTACTATAACTTTTGTTTTCATTATTAATAAAAAATTATTTTCTAAAGGTTATATTATTTCCTTTCTAAATATTTTGAAAGTGCCAATGTAAATTTTTTTAACTCTTTACGTGTATGTAGACTTGCTTGACCAAAATTAGTAGATTGTTCAATCTGAAGTAGGCTTTAAACAAACACTAATTCAAATGGAAAGCTATTGAAAGAAGAATATTATTGAAATCATCCCCAAACTATTTATTTTACAAATGCCAAATATATTAAAAAACAAAAACATCAAAATATTTGTTAATGGTCATTCCTTTTCATTATGAGTACATTGCTGAAAGTGTATATATTATTAAGATTTATGGGAAAGTTATATGTCTGTATTCAAGTTGACTCCTCTCTGTATTGTACAGAGCAGTAATAAATTGAAAAAAAATCCAAGTCAGTTGTTTAAAACTGCATAGACCAATGAGTTGATTGACTAAAGGGTTTTTTCCCCAACTTTTGAAGCAGATATGCTGACATCCTGTATACATATCCTGAGATGATTATTCAAAGTGCAAATTAATGTCATACCCCACACATTGAAACCTTTTCTGACTTTCGTTCTTTTGCCCTCTCACTCATGTTCACATCAAAGTCATTCTGTAAAAGGAGCAATGGAACTTTGGTACCTAGGAAAGATGAATGAACATTTCTGTAGAACACTAGTTTGTAGCCATGAAAAGACTTAAAATGGGTGGGTGGCTTCAAATGTAAGTAGGGGGAAAAACAAATTCTAAGAAATCAGAGGGTTTGGTACCCATTTGGAAAGATAAGAGCTATTTTTAGGTGTAAAGAGGATGTGGTGATTATCATGAAGCCTAAAGCCATGTCAATCCAAACACTGCGCTTTTTAATATCAAAATGCACTGTTATACATTACCGTTCCACCAAAACATGACTAGGTAAAAGATATTTTTCATTTTAATGCAAAAATGGCTTTCAAATAGAAAGATATCATATATTATTAGATACATAGATAAAAGCGATTTCACAATTTTATTGATACAAATGCTAAACATGTAAATAGTAATAAACAATTTCCTGAGAGAATTTTGTGTTTTAAAGGTTGAGACTAGCAAACTCCTAAATGCCAGGTACACGGATATAGTGGAGGTAGAATTATTTTCTTTTGATTTTTAATAGTTTCTAAGTATTTCTGCAACTCACAGCTATACTTTAACAGATGAGATTCTGGAGCTTTCAGTCGAGTACGTTATTTTCCTGAAAATGTCATAGATCTACTCAAGAAATTCTACACCAGGACTTGGGGGCTACACACATACCCTGGCAGGTACATTCCTCAACTGTCGTCTCACACCTTTAACTCTCTCTTCCTCCTTTCCTGTTATAGTTTAGGTTCACTTTAAGCAGGTTTCTGTTGAATAATTAAAAATTAAGAGGGATTTTTGTATACTCCTAGATAAAATGAAAATATGAGAAGTGAAAAATAAGATATTTTGATAATTTAGCATAATGAGATAGACTTAGGTTTGAAATTGCAAAGGAATCTATATCTGTCTGAGCCTTTGTTTCCTGGTCATCTGTAAAATATGGATAATGTATCTTATCTCTCTGGTTGTTATGAGAATTAAATGACATAAGAGTTTGGTGAATGCTACCAACAAATTTGGTGAAATTTGTACAAAATGCAAATTTTGCTATTATTATGACTCTATAAATGTGTGGTATTATTGATAGTTAATGACACCACTCTGGCTCTAAAATCACGGACTAGCTCTTCACAGATTATAAGTTAAAAGTCACAAAAAAGCAAAGCAATGGTAAGAGTTTACTAATGCTTTTGTCTTCAACTTAGAAAAGATTCCTGACTTCAGAAAATGTGAATTGAATCTGAGTGCTCCCTCGACCACAACTTTCACTGAGCATGCTCTTTGTCTTTATAGTTACTTCACTTTTGAAGTCAGAGGGTCAGCACATTCAATAATTGTATTAAATGTGAATGTAGTTGCATCACTTCCTAAAATTGCCTGGCTAATATTTTACCAAGGAATTGGAGGTTAAAAACTTTATTTTTTATATTCTGATTCTTTTTGTTTATTATCTTCCCCCAGAGAGTTTCCCCAATGAATCTTTTCTTTGAAGCATTTGGAAAATTTAATAAGAAAATGCAAGAAAAAAATAGCATGGTTCCTATAGAGAGGCTAAGCTCATCCTTAGTTTCTACCCTGAGAAAACTGCCTCTCTTTTAGTCAAAAATGTCTAATCTGGGCTTTACTTTCTCCATTTGATCTGTATTATAATGAGTCATTATCCATCATTATCTATGAAACATATTTTCTATGTTCTTCCCAATGATTCTGTTAAGACTGAGCTTAGATAAGCCTTCTCTGCTGCCCCCAGTGTTTGCAGATATAGCTCCAATTGCTCAGCTCCGTGGGCACCAACCTCTTTCACTCACTCTTGTTTTCACATTTGCATTTCACAGTGAGGAGCGTGCAAATTCATCAGTGCCTTTCACACTCCTCCTAGGAATATTGACCTGGCCTTCAGGACTTTGGGAAACTGGATTATCATTCACTTAAAGCCATTGCTCATTTCACATCCTTTCCACTAAGACACAGAGAATTACCTGAATCCCTGTGCTACCACAGCAGAAGGAGAGTGTGAAAGACTGCAGGTCAAATAACTCAAATGTATTTGGGAAAAGTCTTGGATGAAAAGGGGAGTATCTTCTGATACATGATTGTGATTCCCCAGAGTATAGCTTTCCTGAGAAAGCCAATGGACATTGATCTTTCAATGAACACACGGGTGGCAAATACAAAGCCTATGGGCTGAAACCGGCCCTCTACCTTGTTTTATCTGGCCCAGCACCTTGTTTCTATCCGGTGGCAGTGCAGAACTCCTTGCCCTTATTTAAGGACTAGTTACATTTATACAGTCCTAAAATTACATTTGGTCCTTTGAAGGCAACAGCAAGGCTGATGTGGCCCCAGTGAAAATGAGTTCGACACCCCTGTATAGTGAAACCAAGTAAATTGAAAAGTAAAGAGCTGAAAATAATTCAAGTGCAGAACCAAACAAAAAAATTCTGTTGAAGAGAAATTGCATTGATGATAATTTAAGAAGAAAAGCAAGAACAAAACCTGTCACTTATTGGTGAGTAGCAAATGATATGAAACAATGGATTGACTGCTCACCTTTGAGAGTAGAGTTCTTGACCACCCATTTTGGGGCTAGCACAGTAGTTCTTTTACTTTTCTCAGGCTCAAATATTCATATGTATCTCTCAATTTGAGTATTTTTTAGTCTTCTAAAATACTCATTTAAATAAATGAATTTCTAAGCACCAAGACAACAGAAATATGGGGATACTATCCCTAAACAATTTTATTGTCACAGTTATAGATCTTTAAACATTGCCATTAGTCTACTTTGCTCCATCTGGTGTCATTTCTGTGCTTGCTGAATGAAGAACAAGTTCTTAAAGAACATTTGTACACAACTTGTGGAGGTTGGGACAGTTTATATAACCACTGTTTTACTGACTGTAAATTAATTACTGATTAGAGGGGCTCTAGTGTGACAAAACCTATGCAGCAGTCCACTGCACTGTCCCTCAGTACTAGGTTGTATATTAAATTAGATGCCCAACTTGAACATAAATTGTATAGAAATAAAAGATTGGACTCGTGTACTTCCCCCGACATTTAGATGTTTAGTATTTGAACATTTTTTCACTGAGTCATTCTGTCATTTTAGAGAAAGCCTTCTCTTCTAAATTAGAAGTCAGATTTCCACCTGTTTTTCATTATTTTGTTTCAGAATGCTTTTGTGAAGATCATGCTGATTTGTCACACTGCAACATTTAGATGCTTTTATTTTCCTTGCTCACCTCTTCCTATAATTTGGCCTGTTGACTAAGAGACCCCATTATCTAACTACTCTGTGCCTTTGTTTACCCTCAGAAAAGATAGTCCTAGTTTACAAATCACTTTGACAGTCTTTCACGGAACATTCTGTAAAAAGTGCAAAGTGTTGTCATTTGCATTTTCTACTGTTGGTGTGAGGTGATACATCCAGGTATTGAGTTTACAGTGGTAATATGAACTAAGTTCTTTTCTAAACTCGAGGGAGACACTCAATCATGAAGTGGCACAGAGTGACTCCAATGGAATAAAACAGAGTTATCAGGATACTCTGTCTGGGCATTTTAATGACTCTGTTGGTGACAGCTTGTCTACTGCCTGGTGGTATTAATAAAGAGCACTTTTTCTGGGGAAATTGTTGTTCTGGCTTTGCTTTCATGTGATCTGCCAAGGCATATACCCTGTCAAATTGAGTCACTTAGCATTTCACTACGGACAAAGGTCCCTTGGAAAATGGTACCTGGGAGTTTCACTGTACCAGTAATTTGCTTTTATTCCTGAGAGGAGCCCTTAATCATTTAAAAGAGATTTTTACCTCCACCACCAAAAGAAAACCAGAAATAGCTCATTTACATATTTTAGTTTGATTGTGGCCATATCTTTTTTATTCTCACCTCACTGCTCATAAAGCATGTAAGTTTAATAGTGAGCTACTAAAGCATATCTTCAGGGTATCATTAGCGATATTGGTAGTAAGTTCATATGCGTCATGCTTAGTAGACAAATCTGAGACGTGATGGGTGAGGGATTTGGAATTTGGGAACCTCAGAAACAAGGTTCCCATATGGACTTCTGTTTGCATGGAGTCAAAGTAAATTTTATTTGATTCCGAAGTAGTGACCCAGTTTAATCTTATCTGAGGCTCAAAACAGCTATTTCATTTGTTTTTGGCAAGTGTACATTTTGTTATCCTATAAGATTAATGAGAGGAAGTCAAGGTTATAATGAGAACTATAAATGAAAAATACCATGAAAAAGTCTGTTTTGTTTTTTTTTTCTTTGAGGTAATTTGACCTAAAGAAAAATCACTTAGATTCTGTATTCTAAGAGTCCATGCTTAATAAAGCTCACAATAGTAGCTGTGAGCAAAACTAATCTGAAGATTTTCTGTATAATATTTTATATCAGAGAGGTTGGTTGATTCAGATCATCTATTCTGCAAGTATACTATTAAGCTCTTACTCATATAATCTGAAAAATATCCCAGAATAGTGAAAAATTCTGATTACCTGCCATTATGAGAGAGAGAAAGACAGAATGACAGAGAGACAGAGAAAGAGAGAGAGAGACTGGTTAGTTTAGCTCATTTGACTCATTTATTTAGTTAAGTGATCGAACTGCTTACTCTGACTCGTGGATGTGGTTAATTTGGAAACCAACATTATGAGTGGTTAATTATGGAAACCAACCAATATTATGAATAATGTCTGTCCAATTAAACCTAAGAGCCCAATTCACAAACCGCTGACATATGAGGGGAGAAACACCTGAAGGCTGCCAGAAGGCAACCTTTTCCTTGCTCTGGAGCAGAAGTGGGAGAAACTTCACATCGCCCACAGGGTGTAATGAAGGGCCTAAAGAATATTCATCAAAACAGCAGGGTTTCTACCTCTGACTGCATCTGGGTGGAAAGACTTTTTTGGTATTTTCACAAAATTATATAACAAAAATATTCAAAAAGAATAAAAAGGAAAAGCAATATATAAATTTACCCCAGTCTGCAGAGAGAAACATTAGTTTTAATCCTCTTTTCTCCTATCTCCTTCTTTTATTGTTAGAGTAAAAGACCAAACCATTCACAATCTGCTGGTAGACAATTGTATCTGCTTCAGTGCTGCTACCAGAACAACAAAACTGTAAAGAAAAGCAAGAATGGAGAATCTTATCAAAAGTACTTCTTGAACAAAACTCAAAAAGATCTCCTTTATTTGGACAAAAATTAGCTACAATTTCCTGATACTCTGTGTACAATTCCTTATATTCCTTGTACAATTTCCTTACATATATAAGAGGAGTTATTCCAAAATATGTTCCTTCACAATGCTCAAAAACAGAGCAGCCTTTTACCTGCTAGAATGAGAGGTTGTGGTGAGGGGTAAAGGAGGTTATATATTAATAAACTGAATGAAAATGTAATTGATATGTGACAAATTCTGCACTTATGAGCAAATCCTAATATTAATTGAAGACCTAATAAAGGAGAGTAAGGATGAGCAAAGAAGGAAGTCATCTCGTACAAAATTTAAAAAATTAAAAATGTATAAATCATCAATCACTAAGCCAACTGCTCAGTCTCATATTAATTTGGAAATTTAAAATTCAGTTTTAGCTGAGCTATCCAATTCCAAAGATTAACTTAAAGGTAAACCATTCCTAGTTATACCAAGTGTATTCTCAGTAAATGTATTGGCTTCTCACTTTCAACAGGGCAAAATCCATTTGAGTACTTATATGCTAACATGCTCTGTTTTACTTCAGTTTATATTAATACAGTGTTGGAGTCGAATCAAAGTTGCTTTAGAGCAAATCAAAGCAAATTCACCTGAAGAAGTCTTTGCCAAATAGTCATTAATTAAAGCAAACCAAAGCAAAACTAAAATTCTAGCAGATGATTCTTCTTATTGATTTGCAATTCTTTATAATTGCTTTTATTTCCAACCTGCATGTTGCTGTGAATCAAAAGCCATAATTTTTAACCAATTTATTTCTATTATTTGGTATATCTTTCATTATAATCATAATTCTCAAGACAAAAATATATTTCCTTTCATTGAAGTGTTCATTGATGAGTGTGTGTGTGTGTACACACACAGATGCATACAAACATGTGTTTAAGCTATCATATGTATTTAACCTAAATGATAATATACATTTTTATATATACTGTATATTATATACATATATTTGAACTATAATGTATCTGAACTTAGTAATAATATATATTATATTATTATGTGTATATCTATATGAACTACCACTTATTTTAACATACATAAAATCATATCATTTGGGAATAATAATATTACAAAATTTTATTCCAACTTGAGTAATATTTTCTAATAATTTTCAATTCAATTCTGAATTCATTCAAACAATGGAAGCTGCTTTAAAGCTGCATGTGCTAAATAGTGTAGTATGTGGATAGAAACAAATACTGTCACAAAAGTGGAGGAAACAGAGACCGAATCAAATTAATTGCTCAACAGCAGGTGTCAGACATGCCATTTTTTTCCTGCCTCAAGTAAATCTAAAAGCACACAGACACTCACAAAAAAGACAGTGTGTTGGGAGTATGTCCCCTTATACTTTGTGGCATTTGCTAATTAGATGACTTAAAAATCTGGTATTATACAAATATTTTAAAAGGTATCTTCTAAGCATAATTATCAAATGGTTATTGGAAAGTTCTTGTGGCCCAGGCATAATATCAGGAACTGCGATAAAATCTTAACATTCAGTTAAAATCTTAACACTTTGTGCATGGTGGCATGCGCAAAATTAGAAAAAAAGTTCAAATACTATGTTGTATAAACTACTTAGTGTATATAGTTAAAAATAATAGAACCTCTTCTACCTCTGCTTAGCTTGCTGTAAAAAAAGTTATACAGAAAACCCATAAATGTGAGGTAAACACAGAAAAGAAGTATACATAAATATTTACGCACAAGTTTAGACAAAATTTTGAAGTCTGAGAGTACTGGCAAAACTGAATATCTGTTTGAAAACTTTAACAAACTTTCGGGGAAATGCCGTCATTAATTGGGCACCACATATTTTTCAGGTTGGGATACACAGCGCAAGAGGAAACTACCTTCTCACTACACTTTCCCACTTGGAGAGACATGTTGTCAGTGTAGGGTACCACCAAATGATACAGTGTTTTAAGACAAGGAAGTCTGATGTGAATAATGGGCATCTATGGAATTCCTAAGGGGCCATGGTAAGGTGGACAGGACTAAGGTGTGGGCATTGTGTACCTGTTAGTCAAAGAAGGAAAAAGATGTTAAGAGGAAGAGAGGAAGTAGAAAGCAGTAATGTGTGCTCCTCCCATTAGCAGCCATGAGAAACTCTGCTGGGATTTCTTGGCTAGTTTTGTTGTTTTTGCCAATTTCTTATGTCAAAACCCCAATACCAACAGCTGTGGTGATTTTTAAACGTGCAAATTCTGCTCCAGTGCAAATGGTCACCTTTCTCCCAAGTCATGCAGGGCCTGCCTACTCAGCATATCAGCCATAGCTATAATTCTCACCTGTAATTCAGATGACAAAGTAACAGATCAGATGAACAAATGATGTTCCCATGTGCCTACCCGGTAGGTCAATGAGAAGGCTCAGTTTTGACTTGGAAGACTTGGAATATAGTTCATTGATTCCACAAATGACTCAATTTCTAGGTTGATATTCAGAGTCAAGTTCCCCTCTATGCTTTTATGAGCATGAGTTACCTGTGTAGGTGTCTGAAGTCTCTGAGATAGTCCAGACACTTATATTAGTAATGGTAATGTAAGGCTCTAAGAAACATTTGGATAATTGCAAATGGATCCCCAACCATGTTGTGCATATTCAAAGGAAATAACACCAAATGGGCTTTTGAACAGCAGACTTAGTTGAGATTTTTTGTTCTTTGTCAGGTAATTTTTTTCTATTGATACCAGGAATAGGTAAGTGAATTAAATTGAGCATAGGTAGTAAACAAAAGGAAACCAAAACTCTATGGCTTGAAAAAGGCAGAATTATGATTTGCAATGCTGGATCACAAGTGTGAAGAGCTATAGCTGAATTGATCCTAAGCATTTCATTATTTTGTAATGAATTACACTTTTTCTCATGCAAAAAAATTTTTATAGTAGAAATCCTCCAGAACAAGAAAAATATGCAAGTAGTGCATATTGTAAAAGTTAAAGGCATCTATGAAAACATTTTATTTGTTCTTTTTAGAAAATATTTTTACTTTGTTGACTTGAGAGAGACAGAGATTGACTTGTTATTCCACTTATTTATGTATTCATTGGTGCTTCCTCTATGTGCCCTGGTCTGGGACGAAACCCACAGCCTTGGTGTATGGGGATGACGTTCTAACCAACTGAACTATCTGGCTAGGGCTGTCATTTATTTGTATTTAGAAGTATTTATACTTAATGGAGATGAAATAGATATATACCTGGTAATATCAGATATAAATACACAATAAATAAAATATAAAACAATATTGGAACTATATATAGAATTTTAGAACCAAGAAACAGTCTTCCACTTATGTAATGCTATTCTCAATTTTAAAACAACACTTCTAACCCAGGATTTCTCCCTCCTATGGGAGAAAGGGGTCATGGAAAAGGTTGAGAAGAAAGAACATGTAACAAGGAAGTTCTGAAAGGGAGGCCAGTGACACCGATCCAGCTTCCTTCTTGGACAATTTTCTGTGAATAGGTCATATAGTGGAATTTTGATGCAACAAATTTTTGAGTTGTCTAGTTTATGAGCACCAGGAAGGTCAGAGTTAGTTTTCACAACTCTTCAAGACCAATGTGCCAATCTATATTTTAATTCACATAAAACCATCCCCTGTGTGGATAATTATGTGGTTTTTGTGTTTGCCTAATCTCTCTATTTCTGGAGCAATTTTATTTAATAGTAAACAGGAGTATTTTGAATAAGTATGGCATTATTTATATCTCATTTACTGATACTGAACAATGCTATTATAGTTTTATGGAACCTGCATTGCACCTATTTAATAAAAAGGTACTCCAATTTACTGACATGCTTTCAGATTGTGCAATATGTTTAATAGATTGCAATGCTATTTTGCTTATGCATGCACAAACTTGGCCTTTTCTCTCTTTTGTTTTTTTACCCCACCTTCTTTATTCTTTGAAGTCATTGCCTTCTTACTCAAGCAAAGTCAGAATACTTACATAAGTAGGGCATTGCCCTGGATGTGCTAGCTATTTACCATTCTTTTTATATGCTCTAAATAATAGAAAGTGCCTCTGAAGCAGAAGAGAAGCTCACGCCATCATGCCACAGGTCCTGTTCCTATTCCCCTAGAAAGTTGTATTTATTTCATGTAAGAGCTACTTCTTTCCATAAAGTTTCTAGAAGTAGAGCAGCTCTAATGGATGTGAAATCTTGGCATTATTCCATGCCTTTGATACCCCGCCTTTCTCTTTTGTCAGCTAACTTGTACTGTATACCCAGTATGCACTGGTCACTGTGCAAAGCACTCAGGATGCAAAAGCAAAAACAAAAAGCAAGTAAGGTGTAATCCCTCTGTTCAAAGATCTCACAGACTGGTGAAGGTAGACACAAAGACAATTGTGGCACCAAGCCTATTAATTAGAATTAGGTCACTGATGTAGTACAATCTTAAATTTGTACTCTTCTTACCAGCCATGTGACCAGAGGCAAGCTATTTTACCTCTATACACACCTTTTTTTTTCATTTGTAAAATGCGGGTCATATCAGTACCTGTCTCAAGTGTTTGTTGTGAGAATGTGATAAGCTTACAGTCCGTGGCACATACTTAGCTTTCAACACGTGATGCTCTGATGAGATGCATGCTGGGATGGGTGAAGTTGCTACGAAGGCCAGGGAGGGGCAATTCCTCGCTTAAAGATCTGTAGAATTGACCGCAGGAAGTTCTGGTCATACAGAGCTATTTTATTGGGAAGAGTTAGGGCCACACAAAAGCATTTTCATCTCCTTTTGTTGAGAAAGAAACCATTGGCCTCTTGAATTAAACTCCCTCCCAGTTGACAAAGGTAAGTGACCAGGATTACTCAGAGTGCAGTATTATTGATACCCTTGAAGCATCAAAGTGCATGCATGATACTAATACATCTATTGTCATTGACTCTCACTTGCAGGTGCCTTTGCTACCATTCAATCATGGACGATAGCTAGCAAGATAAATGAACTCAGGAGAGGCAGGAACAATACTGCAGTTTTTAAATCTGTCACAGTTCTTTCCCCATTTCAAAGTTGACTTGACAACCGCATTTATTTCCCATCACAATTGCTACAGGTTAATAATATTGTTTTATCAGGAAACATTCATCTTGAGGAAGAAAGTTATCCTAATACAGCAGATAACTTATCCAAGGACAAATAGAAAGGGGGCTGTGTCTCGAGGGTAATGCTAATGCCTGGCATGCTATAAAAATAAATGAAATCTGATTAACACTACCCAGGAGAAGAATAAGTCATAGTTTCTATGAAATATTATTTTCCTGATTGGGACCATTTCCATTTTTGTCAGCTTAAAACATTGTATTAAAGATGAGATGACTTTAACAGTGTGACAGATATCTCAGGACCTGTGATTATAAATGGTTGTTAGAGGCTTGTAATCCTGAGGGCTTAGTCCAAAGTATTTTCTCCATAAACTAAAGAGAAACACACTAGGAATTCAGAAGATTTTAATTAAAGTTTTTCAAAAACTTTAATGGGAATTTTAGAGGCTGGTTCACTAAATATTTTTGATAAAGAATTTAATTTAAAAAAGAAATTTGCTAACAAATTTGGTGATGCCAAAAAAGCCTTCAACACACAATATATATTTTCATGGAAGCATTATTATTAATTACCCCACTTTAACTAATTCACAAAGGTTAGCCCATTTTTAGCTCCATTCAAATATGTATATAAAACTTATCATCTAAAAAAGTAACAAATGCATTTTAAAGGAGAAAATAGAACACAAAGGGTTGGACAGTATTATCTTAACCATGGGACGAATTTCTTCTCTAAAATAGTACATTTGTGTATAAAGCAAAAGCAGTTGGGGTCAGAAGTGAAGAAAGAATGCATATGAGCATAATTTATTTTGAATTACACAGCTGAAACACATCCAGTATAAAAATCATTCTTGTTTTTCTGTAAAATTGCCTGCAGCATCTCGCGGCATCCTCAGAATGTGTTACACAACTCCGCAGCGCCACGGCTGAGCAACGCAGAGAGCAGTGTGAAAGGTGGGGTTGTGCAAAAAAGAAGGCAGGTTGTTTACGGTGACTCGGGCGTGGTTTCAGTGATAAATCAACACACTAATAATGATAATAGCTTGCATTTATTCAGGTCCCTTCCTTATGAAGTCCAATGTGTTTTTAAAATATGATTCTGTTAATTCGAAATGCACCCCTGTGATTAGGAAGGGCTCAGGTTTAATTAACTCTCTTTTACAGATGAGAAAACTTACAATGTCCTCAGTAGATAGGCAAATATTGCAATGCACTGGATTCAATGTCCTTTCCTATTGCCTAGGTAGGCCTTGGTAAGGCTACAGTAGGTCTCAATTGATCAGCAAAAAGATGACTGAAAAAGGGGCAGATGAAGGAAGAACAAAGAGAGTAATTAAAGGAACTGTGTAATGTGGTCCCTGCCTATCTTCTGCTAAATTTCCAGTGCAGTTTTGCAATGCAAAAGTTGAAACTATTGCACTGAGAATCCCAAACACTGCAATGTTAAAACAAAACAAGGATTGACAATGTCAATACTGGGTTGTTTTAGATATACCCAAACTTTCATGTAAATAAAGCAACAAGAAATAGTTATAATGTATTGTTATAAAATTTAATTTTTACTTTATTCATTTGAAATGTGGTAAACAATTGTTGCAAAATAGTCATTCAATTTGTTAAGAGTTAATTCTTCAACTGACTGAAATTTCTTAAGAAAGTAAGAAAGGAGTGAAATAAATTCAGAAGGAAAAATAAAGTAGGAGGAATCCTACCAATAGGCTTGCTGTTTTAGACTCTCAAGAAATTGCACCCTTCATCCAGTCAACAAATGTCTGCTTTGTGCCAGGCATTAAATAAGAAGCCACTGCATGTGGAGAGTTTCAGTGCTTTTGTTGTGGTTTGGTTTGGTTTGGTTTGTATTGTGTTATTTTTTGTTTTTATTCTTTAAAAATTTAGAAGTATTTTAATCCTCACCCAAGGATATGTTTATTGCTTTTTTTAGAGAGAAAAGAAGGGTGGGACAGAGAGAGAGAGAAATATCTATGCGAGAGAGAAACATTGATCGGTTCCCTCCCATATGAGTCCCAACTGGGGAGTAAACCCACAACTAAGTATATGCCCAAACCTGATTGGGGATTAAACCTGCAACATTTAGGTGCACAGGATGGTGCTCCAACCAACTGAGCCACCTGGCCAGGGCTGTGTTCTTTTTTGTAATGTGCAAAATGGGATCCTCTCTGAAACTTCTGTTGAAAATACACAACTGATGATCGTTACTATATGTATATGGAGTGAGGAGAGTCACGTGTAAAGCTAAGCTGACCACTCCTTCTAAATATGAGAAGGTGAAGAAAGACTATTTCCACATTTTGAACCAGATAGCCCCCCTCCCACATATAACTCATTTATTCATTTACTTTTATTCAGCAAATACTCACTGAATAGCTCTTAGATGTGAAGCAGCATTCTAGGGCTGGAGGTACAATAGTAATTAGCACAGACATGCTCTTACAGCTTGGTCTGTTAGGTGGTATTTTGTCAATGGAAAGATCCAGATACCCAGAATCTTAGCAACTTCTAAAACTCTGGAATGACAAATCCACTGTACATCTAATTTTAATAAATTTGTTTGTATAATAAGATTAATAGACCAGGTCTGTTCCAAGCAATATTAGGGAAATGACCTAGTGAGTGATGTCTTCATCTTACAGTCTCTTATGAAGACAATCAATATGGCTTTGGCAAAGTGGATTTTCCAGTGCATACATAGTCACCACCATTTTTAAGTGATGACTTTTTAGTTCTGTAGAAAATGTGTAACTGTTCTATCAAATTTTTTGAGATAAGGCCCTCTACACTTCTAAGTAATCTCAAAATGGCAGCACTCTTGGAGAAAGATGCTGATGCTGCATGAAAAAGTCACATTGGTGGCCCCTTTCGCCAAAATCCCCACAACTTTCCTCACTGTTGCATATGGTAGGGCTGTTGTGAAGTTCTTTTTAGGTTACTATTATAAGTCTACTGGTTTTTGGTGGCAGTCGGTTTTGAAACATTATATTCTGCAACAATTTAAGAGGAAAATAAAAATCAGATTGGGGGAGGAGTGACAGATCAGTCAGGATCTAATCAGGAGACAGGAATTCATTTGAGAATTTAAAATAGAGGAGTTTAGATTTAGGGAATGAGAAGTGAAAAGTAAACAGGAATAGTGAGGCAACCCAGACCTGAGTTAAGCAGATGGTGCTCATCAGCTCCAGGCTTAAGGGGCAGAAGAATATCATGTTAGTAGAGACTATGAGGTCCAGGGTTTCCCTTGCAGTGATGGTGCACCTGCCAGACAAGAGCGAAAGCCACAGATAAAACATCACCACTGTCACATTTTCATTGAGAGCAGAGACAAAGAGGGATATATGCCAATATTCTCTTCTAACCTCAAGCCCCACCCCTACTATCCCACCAGACACTCCTCCTTGGAAGTCAGTTGATACAGGGGAATCCACCCTGAGGGGAATCAGCCCACCTGTGATACACAGAAGAGCACAGGAAAAGTGAGTAATGTCTGGGAGGGCAAACAAGCCCAGCACTGCCACAGAAAGTTAAGAAAGAGTCTTCACTGCTGAATAGAGACATGTACTTAGACAGCAGGAAGAATCACGGCCCTTGTCTTAAAAATTACTATTTAAAAAAACAGACTGAAGTATTCTTCCTTGAAAACTAATGAAAGCATTAAGTAGGGAATGAAAAATATTAAATATAAAAATATATTTTCCTTTATATATAAATCCAATTTAATACAAGTGGGTAGTAAAATTCCAATAATGGAATTTTTTGTTTTAACTTTTGTTTCTGGAATGTACATAAATTTGTTTGTGAATCATCTGGAAGTAAAAATCAAACAGAATACCTATGTCATATTTATAAATATATGAATTATCAAATTTATTAATATAAGATCTTAATTAAGAGCCCTAGTCACTAAAATAGTAAGATCTCTCAAGACTGAAGTGGTGAACCAATTTGACCAAGTCGGAAGACCAGTGCACATGCCCACACATGCACTGAAATGCACAGACTTTAGTATTTAAAGTAGTTGTAGAGTTACCAAGGAGTCTCATTCAGTAAATGACATTACATATAATGGGATATTATGAAATATGCATCCTCAAAACTTAGGGGGATTTTTACATTTATATTAAATGATAAAAAGCAAGATACGAAATTTTACTGTTGAAATATATCTATGTGTGTCTAAGAACAAATATGTGCATGAGAAGATAGGGAGAAAATAGTCCAAATTCAGGAACAGTCTTTAACATTATTAAAGACTTGGAAAATTTTCTTCCACATTCCAAATTTAGCCTACGAGCATGTTCTCTTTTGTGACTTAAAAAGATTTGGGACCAATTCTTAATAATTGGTAAAATGTGTTGAGTGCTTAATATGACTTGGCAGGCAGAGTTCTGCATCATTTGACATGAAGAAACTAATTCAATTCTCTTTTAAAAACTTACAAGGAGCTTATCCCATTTTACAAATAATAAAACAAAAGCCCAGAAAGCACTGGCATCTTTTGGAAGATCATAGAGTTGCAGAGTGGCAGAACCAGGACTTGGGCCTGAGGGAGCTGACTCCGGAGCTCACCAAGCACCAGATAGTTCTGCCCTGTCAGTCAGGTGGCATGCACAGTGGTGGAGAAATTTTAGCTCTTAAAAGGTTCTATAAATTACCTGTTCTCATCCCTGCCTATGATAACTCAATTGGCTACAGAAAGTAGTTGGATAAGAGCTCATGTTATTTTTCTGATTGAAAGTCTTTCAAGCACCATTTGTTCAACATTAGAGGTCAGTAACTTTTCCCAGTCCAGGTGTGCTTGTACAGCCTCCTGCTTGTCCTTGAGCTCTCACAAGCTATCACCCTTGTTTCCTGAAAGTTGAGTTATTTGTGTGCTATAGACTGTGAAATCAGAGACAGTCCGTTTCTATGGGAACCAGCTTTACTTAATCCAAAGGGCAGCCAAGAGTAATTTGTAAATGTTACAGAGTGCAGAAAAAGTTAGCTACACAACATATCCCCAATTCAAAAGACCATTTCTTTCACTTCCTTTTTCCCTTTCAGAAGTCTCTCCCTTTAATCCTACATAGCTGAAGGGGTGGCAACATCTTTACCTTAATAAACTCTCTCCTTATCCATCTTCACAATATCTAAAACAAAAGAACATTTTTTCCTCACAGAATACGGGTTAATACACTCTCCAGTCTTCGTCATCACCTGACATAGACATTGCAACATTGGTATATATCTATATAATATTACTTTATTAGAAAAGTCTTGAATCTTTGGGGTTGAACAGGAAGAAGCAATGAAAATTGGCCATTAGGAAAGCTGGTATTATTATTCTGGTTTTCATTTCTGGGTATTGTGCTTCTCAGTAGCCCAAATTTTTATTATAATTCAAAATTTAGAAACAAAAATCAAACCACAGTACATCATTTTCACCCTAACTTTATACATTTCTATTTACTATTAGACCCTTAAACTCTTTTAAGA
This sequence comes from Carollia perspicillata, assembly GCA_004027735.1. Taxonomy (NCBI): domain Eukaryota; kingdom Metazoa; phylum Chordata; class Mammalia; order Chiroptera; family Phyllostomidae; genus Carollia; species Carollia perspicillata. The sequence continues at coordinate 5,641 of PVKM010003975.1, read as the reverse complement.
GTTATATTTTCTTTTTAATCTATATTCTTCAATCTGCTCTGATAAATATCAGAGTATTTATTAAATTATTAAAGTATTTTTAGAATAAATAATATACTATGCTATGGAAACCAGTACCTGACAAAATATTTCAATATTACCCAGAAATAATATTTTCAGTATATGTTATTATAAAAGTATTTCATATCTTAAAAAATCATTTCTTGTGTTCACACCATCAACACAAGAAAACACAAAAGATTTATTATAATCTAGTCAATTCTCAAAATTAAGTGTATCTGTGGATACGTAAAAAAAACAACAAAAGTTTTTGGGATTCAAAAACGTCATGAAAACATAAAAATATTGTTTTTTAAGGAACACTTTTTCCAATTATTCTTTCTCTAAATTTCCTGAAATTTAGTATAAAAACATTTAAGAGAGTACATAATATACTTTACCTGAAACTAATATAAAATATTGAATTAAAGAGAAGGATATGTAAATTACTTTTCATCAAGGCATGAAATCAAGGAGATGGAATTAAACTCTTGGTTATGATAACAGAGTAATAAGAGTAAAAAATATATCAGCTGATTCATAAATGGAATTAAATGTGAAATTTTCAGTATAGAGGACTACATAAGAGTGAAAAACCCAAAACAAAACAAAAATATCTGTGACCTTAATCACACAGGATTATAGTTTAAGTTTTCCAGTAACCTTTCAGAGCTGATTGTCCAATACATAAAACCTTTCGAATTCAATTTTCCGTGGTATGTTTTTTAATTGTTGAAAGGACTAGTCAATTCCTCTATGTTAAGGGAAGCCTAGACCTAAACTATCAAATAGTTGTACCTATTGCCTAAGACTTGCTCTTCCTGCAGATTAAGGGTGCTCAGAAGGAGAGCTGGATTCACCATGAGCAGAGTGCCATGAATGCCATTCCTTCTGGACCTTTTCCCAAAGGATTTAATTACAAAAGTGCCCCAAGCATGTTGGCTTTTCCATCATTGGTTTTGCAAATAGTAGCACTCTGATTTAATAAACACAAGGACAGTGTTTACAGTTAATCATTTTAGAACTTCAAACAGAAAAATCTAGTTTTCAGGTCCAAGTTTATGCTAGCATTAGATATTAAAATAATATTTTTGAATGTCCTGTCTAGTAACAGCACAGAGCTGGGCACATGTTAAACAATCACAAAGTCAACTAATACCAGAAGAATAATCATGCTAAAAGATTAAGAACTTTTACTTGAAAAAATAAAGGTTGCCAATTTACCTCCAAAGATTTGATTTTACTTTATTTTTTATCCTTACCCAAGGATATGTTTATTGATTTTAGAGTGAGGGGAAGGGAAGATGAGAGAAAGAGAGAAAGATAAATGTGAATGAGAAACATTGATTGGTTGCCTTCGAGTGTCCGAGGACTGAACCCACAACCCAGGCATGTGCTGTTACCAGATATTGAACCCACAGCCTTTTGGTTTACGGGACAATGCTCCAACCAGCTGAGACACACTGGCCAAGCTTATGCCAAAGATTTTAAATTCTGATATTTATATTGACTTATGATGCAAGAAACAAATCACAATCACCATGACTAATTTTAGATTTTCTCCTTTTTTGCATTTGTTTTAGTGTTGTTCTTACTTTATGGCATTTGCATTCCTAGATTGTATACATTTTTAATTAGCATTTCTATCTAGCTGCCTTTAATACGGTCTAGGGCTATCCTTCTAATTATCTCTTTACAACCATTATCAGCCCTTTAAGTTTGTTTTGATGTCAGTTTGAAAAGTGACAAATACATTTAGGGTTAACCAATATTTCAGCCATTTCAATTACATACTTTAACTTTTGACCTTCTGGAAATCACATGACCCTTACCTCAGACCTCTGCATAATTACCTATCCAATTTTCTTATCTTCCTCCTCCTTTATATGCTTTTTCTTCCCTTAAAATGCCTGAGTGCAATATAGCTGTGGTCATGGCCAAAGTCATGGTAACCTTGTTAGGATTCTCCCCAAAGTCTTCACAAAATAGCTAATTAATGACTTATTGCTTTATCTTAGTGTCAAGTCATTCCTAAAATTATTGTTATGCTCTACTTGTTCTTCAATGAAGTGTTAATTAACTTGACCAACTTTCGTTTTCATTCATTATTTAGGACAAAATGAGGTCTGCATGCAGTGTTTAATTCATATTCTTCATTATGTAAATGGTTTGTTTACATGAATATGATAGTTTTTCTATCCCATAAAAGTATTTACCACACTCTGAATCTTTCCACTTTTTAAAGGGAACATAGCGGACATAAATACATTAACATGAAAAAAATCCACAATAGGTCTGTGCGATTGTAAGTTTTTCAGATATACCATTCAAACTCATGATATCTGGAAGAATTTCTTAAGGTAATCTTTAAGCCAGTGGTTGTAAAAGTATGATTCTCTAACATCTGCAAGTCTCTGAGACACTTTTAAGGGGCCACAAGTTCAAAAATAGTTTCACAATAGTAATGTATTACTTACCACTTTAGTTTTTGGCATTTGCACTAACGATGAGAAGCAATGGTGGATAACTGCTGGTACTTTACCCATGTTAGATGGTATGAAGAGAAATCAAATTCACTGAAGAATGTCCTAAATAAAGCAAGAGAAGTTATTAATTTTATTAAATATCTACTATGAGTACACCTTTTCAATAGTGTGTAACAAAATGCAGAAAATGCATAAAGTACTTCTGTTGCATTTGAAAACAATGGTAATGTTAGGGGGAAAGTCTTGTGTAATTGACTTGTAAACCAAACTACCTGCATTTTTCATAGAAAGCTATTTTCACTTTAAAGAAGGACTGATAAATACAGTGTGATATTGGTAGACATTTTCTAGAAAAAAATTAATGAAGGGAATCTGTTACTTCAAAAAAATTCTAGCAGTATTTGGTGCCAGTGATAACTTTGAGCTTTCCAGTATAATTTAGAATTTTGGAAAATGTGTATCTGCCACCAGGAACTTAATAAAAATTCATTAAAGGATTTTCTTGTGAAATCAATAATAATAATAATGTGGTTTTTTATGTGTGTAAGAATTTGGAAGGTCTTCATAACTTAGTGAAACAGTATATTCCAAATGATGGAAGGCTTAATGTTATAAAAATCACAGGTGAGTTAAAGATCATTCAAAGTGTAAGAGAGACCAAAGAATGTTTATAATAGACATGATTTCATACACCACAGTGTTATCAATCATTAAGAAACTATCACTTGTCTGGTCTGGATGTTGGTTCAAAGAAGATCTACAATTATCTGAAAAGTTATCCATTAAAATATTTCTCCCTTTTCTAATTTCACCTATCTTTGTGAGATTGGATTTTCTTAATATATCTCAATCAAAACAATATATGCCAACAGACTGATTATAGAAGCAAATATTAGACTTCAGCTATTCTCATTAACCTGTGCATTAAAGAGATTGACAAAATGTAAAGTAATGCAGCACTTCTCACTGAATTTTTTGGGAGGGACATATAGTAGTTACTTTGTACAATGAATACATTATTTGTATTAGCCTGTAATTGAATTATTACCATTGTCATAAAGGAATTAATACATATATGTTTTAAGTATCAATTTTGTGTTCTAATATGGTAAATATAAATAGATATAAGCCATATAAGTAGAAGTTTAGTAATATCTAAGTGTGTATATAGGGCCTAAAACAAAAAGTTTGTGAACTGCCACTGTAGGTAAATCTGAGTGCTGGGATTTGTTTCTGAGCACATTCATTCCTAGGCAATTTCATCTAATCCCATGGCTTTAAATGCCAGCTCTAATCTGGTAACTCACAAATTTCCTATATCCAACCCTAGCTTCACCCTTTAACTCCAAACTTAAGTGTATCACTGCCAATGAGCATGTCTACTTGGACATCTAATCTGATTCCTGATATTTCACTCTAAACCTGTTCCTTTACCAATATTCCCAATCACGATACTAGACAACTCCAACCTTCCAGTTGCTATGACAAAAACCTGGTCTTCACCCTTACTCTTCTCTCATACAGTGTATCCAACCCAGCAGTCAATCCTGTCAACTCTACCCTCAAATTACATCCCAGATCTGAACAGTTCTCACCACCTTTACTGCTACCACAATGGATCGAGACAATACCATCTCTTACTTGGATCATTCAATTAATATCTAAACCAATTATTTCTGCATGCTTCTCTCCTTATTCATTTCAGATATGCTAGGTTACACTACAAAAATAGTGTTACCTACTTTTTGGCAGGCCAAGTTACCTGCCAAAAGTGTGGGGGCCTCACTCTCTCTTTCTTTCTCTCTATGTCTGTGTGTGTATATAAAATACATTAAATATATAAAAATACACATAATTCCAGAACTCATAATATATGTAGATCTCAGAGTGAGAAAAAAATATATATATACAATTCATCACATGGTAGCCTGGGATTCTCCTCTGTCTCTCCTTACTCAGATGCAGCTGCTGGAGCACTCACAATCTCAAAAGTTTCTAGTTTCCACGGAAAAGAGAAAAAGATCTCTAATGTACTTCCTAACAGCAGTTAAATTCTCCAGCACAGAAATGACAGGCATGACTTTTTGCAAATCACTGGCCAGAACTAGTCACATGATGCTACTCAATCACAGAGGAGCCAGGATGAGCCTTCCTTGTACGCACCTAGAGGGCAGAAAGATGTACAAACTTGCCGAACAGCACAAGAATAAAAAGTTCCCATTCTAAACTCAACAAAGGAAAGATAAATGATCTTTTGACAATGAACAAGTAAACTTCAAGTGATTTTAAATCCCAATAAATCAATCTATTGTAAAGAATTCCTTTTTTTGTCCCAAGAAATGCTTTATCTTTTGAATCCATAGCTTATAAACAGTCATAAAATGATATGTTCTTTAAAAATGTGTAGTTACATAAATGTGCTGAAATATACTGGAAAAAACATAACTTTTAAGAATTAAAGAACTTAAGATTGTATAATTATGTGGTAATTACATAATACCTCAATCTTCCATAGAATTCAGGCTTAACTATATAAATATTTCAGGTCATATATATTTTTATATATTTATATGTAGCTTGATTAAGGAATACACACCATAAAATTCAACCACTGTAAGTATACAGTTTGCTAATTTTTAGTAAATTTATACAGTTGTGCAACATCAGCACAGTCCAGTTTTAGAACACTCCTGTGCTTTTTGAAGTTTCACACCACCTTTTAGAGCCATTCTCTCCTCCTACCCTGAGCCCTAAGCAGTTATTGATTTGCTCTTTGTCCCTATAACATTGCTTTTTCTAGGAAGTTAGAATTCTTGGCATTCCCTATGCATATATAAACAAAACAGTGGATCCCTAACATTTATAAACATCTATCTCAAAGGAACAGTACATAGTTGTCCTCCATATTTAATGAGGGTAAAATAAGGACATAGGTTTACTCAGGTGGAATTTTAGTTAAACATAAAAAGAACTTCCTAACGCCTAGGGAAATATTTCAGAGCACTATACAAAATATTGTACTTTAAAATGTTTCATGAAAAAGTGTCATATATTCTAAGAAAGGCTGGAAAATAATTATCTCTGAAATCAAAATTCCCTTTAACTTTTTATATCCA